>JAUZND010024406.1:0-24496 GCA_034780555.1 Coelogynopora nodosa | reverse complement strand
TTACAGGGTTTGCAAGGACTGTCGTAAGCGTATAAAGTGTGCAAACTCGTCAACAACCGGCCTTCACAGGCATTGGCAACTCACGGTTACGTCAGGAGAGAAGTAGAAGAAGCTGCGCCTAAAATTTCTAGTTTCTTGTCTAAAGAAAAAGACCAGAAATCCTCAATGGCAGAGATTATTTCTAAAATGGTTTGTAAAACGGGGATCAATTTTAACCAAATTGCAAATGATGAGTTTCTTGCGGACAGTTTTAAAAGGCGAAGTATGAAATTACCAACCACTCCAACAGAAATTAGAAAATTGGTGGAAAATGTTTACGGCAAGGTGTTAAAAGAAACGATAGAAAATATATCAGCTTGGAAACTATTGAATATGAAGTTTAACTTGTCGATGGATGAATGGACTGGTGGTAATAAAAAACGCTACCTGAATTTGGAACTTTAGTGATGTAGAATGTATAAATCTTGGTCTGATTGATGAGTGAGAGTTCTGATGCTTTGAAGATCATTGATGTTGTTTCTTAAAAATTATTATATCGTATGTATCGTTCTGTACAAAACAATTGGATCTAGTCTATTATTTATTAAATTTACAGAAGAAATAAAGAATAAAATAGAACAACGGAGAGATCCTGTTTTAGTGTCACTAATTAAATACCTACATAAACTTTCACCTAAACGTAGCATGTATAAATTAGCACATAGTCTTCTACAAAGACTTTTCAACCTTTGGGGTGATATTATTGAGGAGGTCCCCCAGTCTCCACAGTCTCCATCTACAATGGAGGAGCATCTAGAAATGGATATCAAAACCATAACGACACCATTATCCGATCAAAAAAAGTGGCATACTCGACTCTTCAAAAAGAGTTTGAAGTATATTCAACTAATTTAACACTCACAGAAAATTTAAGTCTTTTAAACCTACCTGACAAAACATCATTTTTTAAGGATTGGAATTTAGTTAATGCAGACTGTACAACGTACGCGTTGTCACCAACAGTGGCAATCATCGAACCACCTGAATCCTTAATTTCATTGTAAACAATTGTCAAATTTTCCACGAGTATATCACTATTTTCGTGACATTCTAGAACAATACTTTTTCAATACACAACCTTTGTACTTGATGTAGGAGAAATGACTATAAAAGTAATATATTAATATATATGCTTCTTTTTGGATATTGGATTTGTCCAGCAATCTATGGCAACAGAAACTCTTTGCCCTTGTATGAAAATGTTGATATCTATTCTTAATTGTTTTGATATCTCCATTACCTTGGTTTTGACTAGTTTCCGAGAATAATTTCCGAGTTGGAAGCACCATTTCATATAATCATCTTCCATGGCATTGAATGGCATTATATAACTAGAACAACACCACGTTACAGCAATACGATCTAGCTGTCCTAGTTTAGGCATTATACCATCGGATGTATAGGCAGAATAATATTGATCTATCGATTTTATCTTTTTCGAAGGAGGTTCATCAATGTCTTGGACAAGTTCTTTGTGTTTTACTAAAACATGTTATCTTAATGACGACAGATGCGTCGACGATGACGCATATTTTAATTCTGTTGTAATAAAAGTTATGAAATTTTATGTTCTAAAAATAATAATTTCCAATGTCACAAATCAATTTATAAGGTGTTTATCGAATAAAGTTTTTGTACATTACGTTACATTTATTCTTTTTATACCAAAATTTCAGTAAGAAGATTTTCAATTTTGGATATCAACGAAAATGAATTATATATATATAATTCCTTTTTTTAAAATTTAAAAAATATAAAAAACATAAAAAATTGCCATTATTTTAAGATATATAATAATATAATGTATACTAATTTATATTCAATATAATTTTATTTCAAAATTTAATTTTTACTTTTCAAGATGAAATTATTGTTTAATTGTGCATTACGTTACATATATAAATTGCTATAAGTGCTATAATTTATTAATAATTATATACCTTTTGTATTTAATTTTTAATTATAGCATTTATTATTCGATAAAAATTTTAAATTTTATAAAATAAAAAGTGTACATTTGTACATTACGTTACGCTCTATTTTTTCAATATATAAGGTTTATTTTAAGAATTATATATTTTTTTTATAATTCATTAATTCTGATATATTATTCGTCGTTATTATTTTTTGTTTTTTTTTGTGTGGGACTCACGTTGCTAAATGAATGGTATCTATGTAAAATTGTGAACTTTATTGCGATATTCTTGCTCATATTTCAATTTTACTCTTTTTTGACAACTTTAGTAATAATTTACTATAAATGTGTTAAAGCTGTACTATAGAATATCATCTACAACAAAATCTACCTATAAATACTAATAAAAAAGGCAATATGGTCAAAAAAAAGTTTATATAAAAACTTTTTTTTTGACCAATAAATTTTATTTTTTTATTATATGGTGTATTGAACTATTCTGATAAAGACTAACTAAGTGTAAACACACAATATCTATTTGTTAAAAAGTGATTTCAATTTTATGAAAAAAATTCAAAATGAACTGTTTTTGACTAACCAATAAAATTGAATCATTTTTGATCTTCGTGATATAATTGAAGTACAAGAACTTAACGTGTTATCCCGAGATACAAACTGTAATCTCAAACGTTGACTACCTTACTATTGTACCAAGATGTTATTAACTTTATTCACATTTTTAAATAACTATATTCTTGAACTTTTTAAACATAATCTTAAACAAAATAAAGTAGATTATAATGTATATAGGTATTTTTGAAATTATTCTTTTTGAACATCACTAATGGTCAATTTGGCAGCTATATTTACCATGAAATTTATTGTGAATAAACTTATATTTATTTTACAGTTCCTACAGCAACGATAAATTACTTTAGTAAATTAGAATTTGTTTCGTATTGCAAAAAATAAAAGATTTTAAGAGGTCTAACGGCCATTCCCATATTGATAAATAAAGTACGTTTTTTAAATTTAATCTCGACCATGAAAAAACATCCCCCATCAAAGGATATATCGTGTTTGTTTGTTCAACACTTTTGATAAATTTTTTAAGCTGTAATATGTATAATTATTTTCAATAATAAAAATTTTTTAAATATTACTTTTATAAAGTAGTCCTTCTTTATTTCAGACTCCAAATGGATCCGCCAATCGTTTTTTAGCAACTCTTAAATTAGATTAAAAAAAATATACAAAATTATACAAATTACCACAAGTCAAATTTTCAGAGTAGACCACAGGTAGATTAGCTTTTCTAGGGTTCTTCAATGTGAAAAAAGCTTCAATTCCCTTTTTTCGTTTCATTATAATTTATAAATAATGAAATTTTAACAAATTAAAATAAATGTACAAATAAAATTGATGTTTATCTTATAATATTCTATCTATGGAGATACTAAATTTAAGTTAAAAAAATAATATTTTTAATATATTGTGCACCGGGTTACACTGCACCCCTTTAAAATTTTTGATGTGCTTTATTGAATTTATTCATAAGCCAACATGTTATTAAGTCAACAAACCAGCTGAATAAATAAATAAATAATTATATTGGATTTTTCAGTATTAGATACTTTATACCTTACAAATTATACTTTACTAAATATTGAGATGAAGGTATAACCGTTTTTACCATTTTAAAATTGATAAAAATATAATACTTTTCAAGGTCAAAGTAAAATACCATTTTGAAGCCGAAATAAACAGTGAGCTCTCTTGTAAAGTAGACGAAGTTATCCATGTCGTTGAAGAGGTAATGATGTAGAAAATTTACAGTAATAACTTGAATCATTTCAAATTGTAGGATGAAGGGAACGGTTGGTTTTTGGGAAGAAATAAAAAGAACAAACTCGGACTTATACCGACTGCATATGTTGAAGTATATTATTCATGTAACATTAGTATAATTGTAATTTTAGGAAATTGTCGATGATGCCGGATCTAATTCGGTTTTTTCAAAGAGTACTTCGTGTGTAATAAACAGCGATGAAGACGAGGTGGAAGAAAAACAACCATATTTATGGGTTGATGAGTCTGATGAGGTAGAATCATTAAATTCATTTATAAATATTAATTAAATTTTAGAGCGACTGTAATACCAATTCGATAGCTATCGATTTTAGAAAAGTCAGCGTTTCAAACAAAAAGTCAAACAATCACGTTAAAAAAACGTAAGTTGTAGTATAATTTGAACTAAAGATATTTAATAATATGTATTTTATTTATTTTTGTATCTATAGAAATTCATTTTTATGTGAAAATATTGCTATCAAATATTTTTTGTATTTGTTGATATTACAATTAGCAAATTGTAGTGTATATTAATTAATATCAGCTTGTTAATTGGACGTAACAAATTACTGCGAGTAGAATGATATGTCACATGGCATGTATATTTCGAATATATCACTTGGATAATATTTTTTAATAAATTTTAGTAAATTTTAGTAAAAAAGAACGCATGGAACTGGAAGAATATTTTTACACTCCATGTGATATAACTAAAGATATAAAAGTATCTGTCCAGAAAGATTATATAGAATGGAGAGACGCCCAATATAAGCTTGATGTAGAGATTTCGAAACCAATGAAAGAGACAAAGCTAAAGGGATTAAAATGTTTCATTACATATGTTATTAAATCCAATATAAAGGAAAAGGTTTGTACATTTTAAATGAACTTTTCTACATTGTTTGTACACATCATGTAGGGTTCTTTCGCCATTGTTCGGAGAAGATATAAACAGTTTGAGTGGCTGCGTAATATAATGACTACAACTTTTACATTTGTGGGGATCCCGTGTCTCCCAGAAAAGAATGCAACGGGTAGAAATTATAACGATAAAATTTAATAATTAGTGTTAGATTTTCATAAATAGGTAGGTTTGAAGACGATTTTGTAGCAGATAGAATGAAAAATCTTAATTTATGGATAAAATATGTCGCATGTCATCCAGTTCTGAGATGCTGGCCCGTTTTAATTCACTTTCTCACATCCGTAGATTACAACGTAAGTTTAAAAATGACAATTTTATTGGTATTGAAATATTTAATAAGAGTTGGAAAGAGGGAAAGAGAATAGCTGAAAAGAGCTCTCTTACAGTAATTTTAAATTGTTTATATTCCAATATATATCGTATATACGAAAATTTATAATGTTAAATTAGGGGTTTAAATACCTAAGCCACGTAGACACGGTAGGCGCAGAAATTTGTCTCAAAAATGCGTATCTTATTTTTTATAATACAATTAATATTTTTTATACAACATACAATGTATGAATACATTTAGTCCGAGTGCCATATCAAATTGCGAAGAAGTTATATCAAATTTAAAACATCCGTTTCGTGATATATCTCTTACAATGGAAAATTTTCACAGAGTTGAGTTTCCAAACATATCAAAGGCCTACCATGTACTGTCTCAAAATTACCTACTAATTAGCAAGTCCTTTACACTAACTCCCTCTACAAGTATTTAATAAATGCTATTTTAATTTTATATTTTAAAATAGACATGCGCCATTTAAGTGGCATTCTGGACGAGTTTCAGAAGGCATTAAAAAAGATTGGAGATGCATATGGAGCTAATAACGAAAATGAGTACGATAGTTCATCAATATCCTTTACACTGTGTCAAAATTTGACTCAATCGATTAAAACGGTTATCAATTCCCATCAAGTAATTGAACTTGTCAGTATTAACAATATATTTTTTTAAATCAGAGCGGAGAACAGTATTACCAAGAAACGCACTCCCAACGCCAAGAACGAGATTTCTATTATGCCAAGCAAAAATATTCAAATTTAACAATTTCCACACAGGCCGAAATAAATCAATTTTACACACAAATTGCTAATATTATAAAAAGTGATGTCAAAAACTGGATTGAACATCAAATTAAACTGAACGATATGGTAAATTTACCAAATATATATATTATTTATTTAATAAAAAAATTGTAGAAAAACCAACAATTTAAAAGTATTCTCAGTCTAATGGATAATGGTTCAACATCTTCATTAAATTGATATTTAAACAAATGTATCCAATTATTTTCAATAAATACATTTTTGTAAATTTTTGCATCTTGATCTAATAACTTATTAGTAATAAGTCTATTTATTAGGGTGTTTCACAAAAACGACTTTTGGAAAATATAAGGGTAGATATATAAAAAATTAGAAAATTGAATATTTTTACTTGTAAGATAGCCAAAATAAAATTATTTTTTTTACAAAACTTTTTTGTACATTCATTTAAATAGGTGTAACATACAAAAGTTTTTTTCGACATTACAAATCCCTGGGGTCCAGTGGCTGATCCAGGGGTAGAGCGGAGGAACGAATGCTCCCCCTGGAGTTACTTCATATGATAAATTTAAATTTAAGTAACAATTGAGCCTTAAAAAATGCAGTGCTTATATGTTGATAGCGTAGGTTACATATATGATATATCTTTAACGTTTTTCGCTCTCCCTGCTGTCGAATCCTGTATCCGCCACTGCTGGGGTCTATTTAACTGTAAATACCTACGAAAATGTATATTATAAAAAAAAAGTTTTAAAAGTTTCAACAGGTATGAGTAATAAGGCCACGTAAAACTCCTTTATTTTATAGTTTATAGTTTTTTGACGTTTTCGAGTATGGATTATTTTTATTCGCGCTCAAGATACTAAGAAATGGATTATTTCAGTTATATCACCCTGGTAACTCAAGGTAAATTTTTTTTCTCTTATTCTCTAGTAGATTGTTTGAGATACTGGTGAAAATTATGTTTATCTCATAACTTCAAGTAAATCATCATGGAAAATAAGTGATTATATGAATGAAATTTTATGATAAAATAAAAATGTTCGATTTTTCGTCACGTACATTACATGAAATGCATATTTTGTATTAAAAAATATATTTTTCTGACTTTTTTGTTAAAAAAATTGAACAAATAGCACGTTCTTTATAACGATAAAATAAATATATCCTTGGTGATAAAGTTGGTTGGTTTTTCACGGACGAGCAACGGACATTTTTTATAACTAGTTATATTTTTCAAATGCATTGCAATGTAAGGATAAATTTCCACGAATATTCGAATTTCAATACAATTTGTTACAAACTAATTTATTGGAAATTGTTCGTCATTGAGTCATTATTGTAAAGATTAATTATCAATTTATCATAATATGATATTATAAGTTATAATTTATATTTTAAATTTATATTTTAACTACAATTGTAGTTATACAACGATAATATATAGTTTCCATAGATAAACCTACATAATTCTAGAAAAATAAACTTGCATTAAAAGTTTAAATTTGAAATATCGCTTAAATAAATTAACGCTCATTCTAAAATTACTTTGCCATACTTACAATTTTTTACAAACTCTAGCGCGTACAATGTCATATCCGACAGCTGAAATTAAATAATGAAATTAATTTCCAACTGCGTCAAATTTAATTAAATTGTATTAAATTTAAAAATCCACATAACTTTCAAAACGGGAAATGCATTTACACATTCAAACACTCTTACCTCTTATTATGGTATTTCTTGCCCTTCAATTGAAAACTGACAGTGTCGATAATATGAATCGATATCGATTAAACATACCAAAGGTTTTACTACCCCTAACATCAAATTCATATGCACAGTACACGTTAGATTGTGGAGGTGGATGTTTCACGTGGTATCATTTATAAATTTATTATAAATTTTATAATTATTTTAAAAATATTTTTACGTAATTTTAGGACATCTAGAAATCCATATTATATTTCCGTATCCCTCCTCAACCCAAAAACGAAAATCGACATCAATGGTCTTCTATACAACTGTTCGGATAAAGCCACAGTATACACGACTAAAAACAAACCCCCTTCTCGCATCTATTCTGTAGTAGTTGCACATGATGAAATATCAAAAACAACTTTACAAGCTGACATTACAATTGATAAAATCCACCAGATTCACATGGAAACTACGACAAGATACCTCTATCTATTCGACACTCCTGAAAAATTTAGTATCAAGGCGACGGATATTTTTGGCAACACTTTTACTAGTTTAGAAGGCATTGCGTTCCGGTGGAGTATAAACTCTCAGCACGTTGAAAAGGTAGTGAAGCTTTTAGATTTTTCCAGATCTGCTTACAAGGTGGATGATTATGTTAGAAAGGCTGAGATATCGGGAACTAGAACTGATACTGTATTGATAGAAGGAGTTTATGCAGCCTCGGCCACGGTACTCGCACAGATTGATGATTCAATGTATAGAAGTAGTGTAAAGCCGGTAGAGGTAAAATTGAACATTGTGGAAAAATTGGTTTTCGAACCTAATGTAGTTTACTTGCTTGAGTCGGCAATATTCTGTCCAAAGGTGAATGTTTTGAGAAACGACGAAGTGATTGACGCAAACAACATGAAAAAATATCACTATCAAAATTCAAAACAAGGAAACGTTTGTAAATTGGACAATATAAATGGGATATTAAACATTGCAAGTTTAAACAATGACGATACAATGAAGGACGCTGCTTTTTACAACTCGTGTGTCATTCAACTCAGTGATGATGATTTTGATGAAGGCTCAAAAGAATACATGCCTTCTCTCAACGTTTACGTTACCACTGAACCCTTTTCTTATTCCATATCTGTCAATGGAACTCAGAGCAACTACCTTATAAACAACACTACATATCGTGTACAGTTTGACTTGTTATCGTTCAACCATGATGTATTGTGGATATCTGAAAATTATAAAATAAATTATATTTACAACTCGGACCATGAAAATATTTTTACGGTTAAAAAAATTGATAAAGACGCAACGTTGATTGAATTGACTACAAACAGAGTGGGGTCGATGGAAATTGGTATAGAAAGTATAGAGATTTGCGATCCGCTAGATTATTTAAAAAGTTGTAAGAATCCTCATGAAATTATTCAATGTCGGACGGTAAAAAGTTTTTATTTCGAACAACCTATAAAGGAATTTGTGGTATATGAAAGACTAGAATTTCTAAATGACAAGATTGCTTTTCCACCCAATGAAATTGATCGTTATATTTACAAATTGGAGTTTAAACATAATGTTCCAAATCCTGTTTATATGGTAAGGATTGAGGGGGAATATGAAGGTGTAGAAGTTGGAGTTTTACATGATGCATTTTCAATCAATTTGGAAGGCTATTTTTCTTGCAATGTTGGCCAGTTGTTTAATTCGACTGTTTTTAATGAAAATACGAGGTTTGATGTAGAAATTTCAGCGTTTGATAAGAAAAATTTTGATAATAAGGATGTTATAACTGGTATTGTAGCCCCGGTTGCCGCAATTGGAATCTTGGGTAATATTTATAAATTATAATTATAATTAATTTACATTATAATATATTAAAATTTTATAAAAAGTAGATGATTGAAATTAACACTAGCAACTTCTAACTGAATTAATTTACCTAATTTTGTCCCTTCGCAAAGTTAGGGGTATTTAAAATTACCCGTACTTTCAATATTTAAAAAAAATTATTTTTTATGTTGCGAATTATATTCGATTACAGAATATTTTTATAATCAATTTAGTCTATATTAACGTTAGTAATGTATGTTAATTAATATTTTTATAATCAACATTTTTATCATTTTAAAAAATTTCAAATGTACATTTGGATCAACTCAGATCAGAACTGAATTTCGATATTATAAATCCCATTTCACGACATTCTAATATAATGTATATGTGTTAGAAGGATAAAAAAATTTTGAATTAAATGGTATTTATCCGAAATTTCAAAGATCCACGAGTTCCATAACAACATAGATTTTAAATTGTTAGTTTTTTATGTAAAATCAGGAAATAATCAAGAAAAGACAATTTTAATACATTGTATTAAAATATTAATTTCATTTTTCGAGTATATAAATGCTATGGTAATCAAGAAAAAAAAAGTTGACGGGAGACACCCTTAAAATATATACCCTTTTTTAAATTGCAGACATTCTGTAAAACTAAAACGTCATTGTATCTGGCCAGGTTCACTGATCACAAAACGGTTTAAATGATACAACAAAAGTCCGCGGTTTCGTAGAACTAGAGCTATTTGAGAAAATCTATAAATTTTTTTTTAAAATTAATTTTATTTAGACATTATTAATTTTAAACAGATATTCCTCAATCATATTTAAAATTTTTAAAAATATCTGTAAACACGGTGGGCTATCACGGGGTAAAAAACTATTCCTAATTTTTTTATTATTAGATGCGCAATTTTCAGTTTACCAATATTTGAACTTTTTTAAAAAATCGTGTTTACTTTTCAAGTTACAATTAAAAATAAATTATACATAAATATCAATTATATTTAATGTTACTCGTGGTTATACAAATTCTGATTGGCAAAATATAAACGAGGTATGCATTTTTTTCCTGAAAAAATCAAAAACTCTGAAAAAATCGCAGGAGTATTTGAAAATAATGTCATTTATTATCAAATAAACCCATTGATCCAAATTGTAGACATTTATAATTTAATCATAAATTAAATTATTTTTATTTTTTATAAAACATTTTTTTAATGGGCTAAATAGTTTTGTAAATTGTGTATATTTTTACAAAAAGCAAGCTTATTACATTATATTTTTTATTCATATGTTAGTAATTTGTCGTTTTTTTGGAACTTCCGAAACTATTTTTTATGATAAATTTTTCAAAACTATATTACAATTGAACATGGATCAATTTTAAGGAATGAATTGATTGTATTAAATGTATTAGATACTCTTCTAAAATAATATCTTTTATATTATTATTTAGAGTCTTACCGGGAAGCAATCATAAACGATACAATAATTGTCCCTATACACGCCATGTACGTAAATAACGGTGTATTACAACCTTACACACTATGCCATTTATTAGACTTTTCCTTTTATTTTGAAACACTAAAAATGAAAATTTTCGAGATTGAAAAAGTAGAAAAAATAACCAACACTCACAAATCATTACTAAACGGCGCTTGCGTCAATCTACACGTTAGAGCTGTAAATAAAGGAGAATCTACCCTGATTATTAAACTCACAACAACTTCTTTAAAATTTAATGAAACTGTAGACTTTGAAATACAGGACAAATTTTACTCATTTGAAGAAATAAAAATAGATCCAAATGTCGAAAAGTACGTTTTGATGCCCTTTTCTCCGGTTCAATTGAGAGTATTTGGAGGAGCCTCTATGGTAGAAAATTACTCGTTTGAAATGGAAACTGTATTGACTAAAAATAATGTGGATTATAAAGGATTCAGTACATCACACATTCTATCAAATGGAGAAAAATGGATAAATATCGAATGTAACGAGTCGGAAAATTTGCCCAAGGTTATTCAGTTAACTGCGAGCACAGGAAATTATTTTTCCAATCCCTTAATAAAAAAATTTACTTCTGTCATCTCCATCAATGTAACTTGCAGTCATCCGTCTTCCATGGCTATTTTTTACAATGAAGGTGATTATTGCAAAGGTAATGATGAAATTGTCGAATGGTATTCTAATTTTGAAAACATGCCATCCTTCAACATTGCTTATTTCGCAATTTTTGGAAAAAAAGAAAAAATTCCCATTATATCGAAAACTTCATCGATCAATGTAAAATGTGACAGTTTAAACAACCCATCTATTTATATAAAACATGATTTAATCACTTGGAAGTTTGAAAATGAAAAAGAGTCTACCAGTCCCCTTTTGTACAATTTATACGCCAGCAAGTATAGTACGAGTGGAATTTTTTCTAATTTTTTCGATATGAAAAAACAAATGAAACTCATTCATTCTGAAAGACCAATAATAGTCAATGAAGAATCAAACGTCGTAAATGTCATCAACATGCTGTTGGATAGCAAATACAACAAAAGATTTATATACCTGCATGGCGGTTCTACAAGACCTAAAATGTGTCTAGAAAACAACTTCTCTGTGCGTGATAAAATTGTTCATGTCATGATTCATGATAATAAAATTGGATTTACGAGTAAGGAGGAAGGTATTTCGCAATTGGAAATTTGTGATTGTAGTTTTTATCCTATAACAAGCATAATATTACCGATACAAGTATTTAATGTTTTACAAGTGGTTATAAAATGCCAAGATTTAGTACAAGTGGGCGATATAATAGATATAAAAATGGAATTTATAGATTCTTTTGGAAGTATAATTCCTTTTGATGCTTTAAAGGACGTTAAATTGGAATTTTTTCCAAATTATCCCAATATTGACGTGACGAGATTAAACGCCACCAATTTCTCACTCGTAGCGTTGAAAGCAAAAGAATACACAATTCATGTGGAATACAAATCGAATGTGAATAATGAAAAAAAAATTATTGTTTCTAATGCCTTAAAAATCCAAGTTTTTTCTCCTCTTAGAGTGGATTCTGAAAATGTTTGTTTGGTAAAAGGGGCCGTGTTTCAAATAAAAACGTTTGACGGAGCTAAAAACCCTAAAAGTATGACATATAGTATGGAGAAGGATACCGTTGCAAAAATAAACGATGATGGACTTGTTGAAGCGTTTAATGCGGGAAGAACAAAAATTTATATACATGTTTTTTCAGACAAGAGCAATTTTGGTAAAGTACCCATTAGCAGTCTTTCGTTCAACATGTCTGTTGTTGGTTTTGACGCGAAAATGAAAATTTCAATTTCTTCAGAATCATGTCTCGTAGGAAAAGCTATTGTCGCTCATGTCTCTTTTGAAAATTGCGTTTCTGGTCCTTTTGTGTTTTCAGGATTAAAAAATGATGACTTTAGTTTAAGCGGATTGTGGTTTCTAAATAATGACGTATTCCAATTGAATAATGTGAATAATTTGTCTCCGTGGAAGATTAGTTTGGTGGCTAAAAAAGTGGGAGAGAGTTTTCTCAAGTTTACGTTGAGTAGAAATGGTGTAGTTGTTAATACTGCTCAAGTTGTTGTTTTTGTACAGGGTAATTTTCAACACAAGAATGTGTTTGTTGTCGATGGTGGAAATAATAATAATAATAATGTTATTTTAATGGGACCTATGTCTTGTTTTAGACTTGAAGAGTGGTTTCCGTCTGCCAAGAATTATTTGTACCGTGTTAATAATCATTTTGATGTTGAACAAGGGGAGAAAATTTTGACGTTTTGTCGAAATTGCAGTTTGGAGGTTAAAAAGCTTGAACATGGAACTAGTTTGTGTCAAAAGGACTTTTCTGTTGGAAAATATGTGTTGACTTCGTTTGTTTTTAAGAGAGGTTATGCGAATTTGACCAAGTTTAATGAAGATGATGGAGTAATGTCTGTATCGTCTTTTGTTTATGTCAAGAAGCCCCATTTTATGAATTTGGGTAATTTTATTCATTTTTTAACGGCGTCTTTACTTGATATTTTTGCGGGGCTCTGTAGAATCTATATTACATAGTATAGATCTATCGCTTCTAATGTAATATTAATTGTTTTCATTGAATTGCTCAATTGTTACATCTATGGTGTTAAAAAATTGACGAGTCCTGATGCTGGATCATTGGTAAAATCTTGACATGCTTTTGTTAGATTTTTTATTTCAATCTCTATCTCGAATCGATATTCTCAATATGGCAAGTATAAGAATAACAAGTTCAACATTCATCGTTGCCCATTAGAATTTAATAAATTTTTAAGCTTTGGTTGAATTCACTATCAACTCCGACTTAGGGTTACATATTATCTTGTCAATATTGATTCAATAGATCTTTTAAATACATTCCGAGATTATGATGTCCAAAATATTGAAAGACTGCAGTCGACTCGCGTTCTGGCCACAGTATTATCGAATGATGATGTATATACATTTAAGAGTGTTATCTTATATAAATCGTCTAATACTTTATCCTAAAAATTTATCCATTTTGAGTCAAAAAGACAGTGTATGAAAGTAGCTAAACATAAGTAGCTAATATACCTAAACAATATTTTATTAAATTATAATAATCACTTAGAATCGCATCTACTAAACGAAGATAATGTCCCATATCTCCGTGGAAACGTTGTATCTATCAATGGAAGATTTTCAGTTAAAATCAATTTATTCGACAATTTGGGCGATTCTTTTGATGCTGTACACTACTCTATCGTATACCGTTTAAATTTGGACAATATAATTCAACTTGATCATACCGAAACTGAAAAATCTCTACACTTAAAATTCAACTCCTTAAATATAGGTAGTGTGATGTTGAGGGTTTGTGCTATACCACAACAATATGACGCATTTAATCACGGTACCTTTGCTGTGAAACGAATCTTATCTTTAAACGATTATGCATCAAACTTTTTATATGCAGCAAATTTTGATGAATCCACCCCTGATGAACCAAACCTGTGTTCCTTTATTCAATTAAAAGTGATCAATATAATAAAAGTGTCATTTTCTCCATGGAAAAATCTATCTACTAATGAAATTGGAGACTTTTCTGTAGAAATGGAAATGCCATTAGGACGGATAATTTACACTAAATTGGACATAACCCTGACACAAGTATCACCCTTCCTAAACATTATAGAGTGGCAAACAACGGGTAACGTCAAAGTCTCTCAAGATGGTAATTTTGGTATCTTTATACCCCTTGAAGCTGGATCATTCAAAATAATAGCTAAAGTCGGTAATTTAATAAATACCATGATAAACGTAGTAGTGAAACCTCCTAGAGATTTCATATACCCGCATAAATTTGTTCATTATAAAAATAATGAATCAATAGAACGACCTAAAACTTCGGAAAAATATTATTTCAATCTATTTGACAGAATTTATAACGATGTTGGTGTAAATATCGGAGAAAAAATAAATACTATAGTGTCTAACAGAGAATTTATCTCTTGTGCTATCGACGTTGATAGTAATTTTGATATTGGAAAAATATATGATTCGATAAAGTGCATTTTGGGATATGATGTTGTTAAGTCAATGTTTTTTGCTCAGTTTGTCTTTCAAGAAAATGTCCAAAATAAAAAAAATGTTGATGAAAATATGACTGAAAATGTATGCTTTAGTGTTGTTTTTTCATATACTCATTTTAATGGGTTTAAAAAGAAGGTAAATGTATGCTTGGTAGATGGATTTGAAGTTTTGGAGCCACAAAACATTAATATACAAGATTCCACACAATTTGAATTGAAGGCATTCTCAGACGAAAATTGCAGCAATGAATTGAAAGTTGCTGTGAAAAATGAAAATATGTATGATAGTTTGGATTTGAACTGTGCTGAAGAGTCATTTAGCGTCAAGAAGGGCGAATTTAGAAAAGGGTTAGGAACATTTCAAGTCTGCTTAAAGAGTACTTGGTTAACGGGTGGTAGTTTTAGTCAAATTTCAAAATTAAATGAAAAATATGAATGTGTTTTGAATTCTGTATTGACTGATCAAAAAATTGTGGTTTATATGAGAGTTATTATGCATGGTGATGGATATAGGGAATGTAATGTTTTTAATTTAAATTTAAAATTTAAAATTTTTTGGTTAGTTTACTCTGAATCTGATTTTTTGATATTCAACTTGTGGAAAATAGTAGGTGTATTGTGTTCAGTAATTATTGTGATTGCTTCCATTTGTAATTTTATTTTTTTATGCATTTTTTATTTTTTTCAATTTTGTTTTTTAGATGTCATCGTCAAAAAAAACATTTTTTCTATAGATAGCGAGAATGAGCACAAGAAAAACAGTGAAATTATATTGAATAGTTTACCGCAAAAGACAAGTACGCAAGATTCGTTCCAAAAGCTTTGGAGTGTTAATAATTAGTCGTGAAAAATTATATTATATATTATTTTAAAACTAATTAATTAATTTAAATTTGATTACTGCAAATTTTCAGTTATACAAGAATTTATTACACGTGTAAATTCATCCTTTACATTATTCTTGGTCGGATCCAAGAATCTGAACTGAATTGAATGGAAAATGTCCTTCTTCTCCATTAGATGTTCTTCCTACCCATGTTCCGTCCATAGACACACGAATTACTGTTATCCGGTCTCCGACCTTATTTATTGTGTTTATTACATTTTTATAAAAATAAAGTGATGAAAATTACATTGAATGATAGGGCATTCTTGTCTAAGGGGTTTGATCCTCGCTTGCGAATTGCTTTTACACGAAATGGAACTGGCCTCTAAGTTTTAAATAAATTTTTTTTAAACGTTGAATGATTAATTAATTAATCGAATTATTACAATATCGCTAGAATATCTTTTCGAATCTCTGGCCATGGATGCCACTTTGGAACTTCTTTGGTCGCTTCGACGGTATTCGTTTTTTTTATAATTTTTCATGTAATTGTTATATTCTTCGTCGTTATACTATTTAATTAAGTCAATTATTTTAAAAAAATTTCACTTGATTCAACAATTAAATGATTAAATTTATTATTAAATGTTAATTAAATTAGTTATTATAGTATAAAATATAACTTGTCAGCACATTTCAAGATTAGATGTCCGTTGAAAAATAATTATTTTTATAATTATAATTATTACTCCATCTAATATATAAAATTCTAGGCCTATTTTTGTCTGTGTTTGTGTGTGTGAATGTGACCATTTTTCTCAAAATATATGTTCCATATAGTAGATGAGGCATAGTCCTGATCTTTCAGGAGCTTAAAATAATTGGCGTAATTTTCTTCACCATATTCTACTTTTTCAACTCCACACGTTAATTTGTTCCAGTTTCTGAATTTTTCAGATGCCAAAGCATACTCCTTTTTACACTTTAATTGGTTTGAAGAAGTTAATATATTTTCAACGGATTCCATTTAAATTTTATGGAAATAAAAATGAATTACAATACAAAACCAGTTTTTTTATGCAGCCTATGAGCATAAAAGAAAATACAGACTTTTATAGTTTCAAAATCACTTATTGCCTCGTAACAATTTCTGAACCTCGGTTGCACAAATTCCATTGTGAAGCTCGTTCGCTACGCTCATTCAGACAGTTTCAATTCTACTCGCAAGAAAAGTGATACTTTTTGAAACTATAAAATTTATTCCAATTATTTATAATAAATAAATATAGTTAGTTGGTGGTTTAATTATTTTTTTTGAATTATGACGAGTATTTTTGTTATTCTAAATGTTTTGTTAAAGTTTGTATCAGTTAAATTATTAATTATTCTTACAATTGATAAATAGACAAAATGGTTATAAAACTAATTATGATGACTATTATCCGTTATAATAAGTACCAACTATAGTTATCATGGAGACTGAATAAAATTTAAAATGACCGGTGGAAGAGTCCATGTGTGGGTTATTTTCAATGAAATTGTTTACATTATCCTTTTGTTAATTAACTCCACAATAAAAGCAATGAGTAAATGTGATTTTCCAAAAAAAGTCATTTCGCTCCATCCAACTGTTCAATCATTGAACTTCAATGTGAATATTTATAAGATAATTTTTTAAATAATGTTTTTTTAGTTTTGGTCTGTGTAATTATAAGACATGATGAGATAGAACCTCTTTATGTAGTTTATGAAAAATTAAAAATGACGCTTTAAAGTGTTTAAATTAACAGCAGCTGTTAATTACGTCGTTGATTTTCTTTTAATCTTTTTTGTTTTTATTGATGGTATATTTATTATAATTATAAATAAATATTATATAATATTAAATAAAATATTTCGATCCCACTCGATTGCACTCCTTGTTATTTTAATTATAAATATAATTATACTATATTTTTTATAGAATCGACTACAGTTATCAGTTCAATCGATTCTAGAAATTCTGATGCAAAAACTGAACCGTCTGTGAAATGTGATAATGAAGAGAAATGTGAGACCGTAAATAACTTTTTTTATAATATATAAAAATTTATGTATACATTTTTTAGTCCATCAAAGGTGAACCACCAATAATGTTGATAAGCAAACCAACACAGCCAAAAGATTCAAAAAAGGCACATGTCATCCAACAAGAAAAACCGCAAAAATTTATTTTAACGGAAGATTCTCGTCTTATAGGCCCAGGTAGTCTAAATTCTACGCTTACAGACAGTTCCATCAAAATTATTCAACCTTCAATGGCAACACTTGTACCTCCTCCAAATGTCATAAACACGGTATCAAATTTAACCCAACGTTTGGCCATTCCACAACCAAAAAAGCCACCCTTTGAAAACACTGTTGTACCAACCACTGTCATCTCTAGAACAACTCTATTTAATCAATATTTTGTTATCCACCCTAAATGGAACCCCACACCAGTAACGGAAACATTCAAACCACAATTGGACACTATTCAACTGGCTTCCAATCACTTCCCGCCACTAAAAAGCTGTGTTAGAAACAAGTGTAGATTAAACAAGACGCCTGCTACGACACCGCATTATTACCCTAAAAGGCCATGTGGGGTTTTTTATTATGCAGCAGTGTACAATGCAATGACTCCGGAAACTCTCTTTTTTATATTTTACTATTTGGAGGGAACTATTTGTCAATATTTCGCAGCCAAAGCCTTGAAACTTCGATCTTGGAGTTATCATTTGAAAAATAAAACGTGGTATCAGAGGAAGAATGATCCAGACGAAATGCTTGTTGATTGCGAAAGGGTATTAAATTAATAATTAATTTTTTTGAAAAAAATATTACAGTAATAAATTATATAATTAATACCAGGGTTCTTATTACTACTTTGACGTCAAGGACATGAAGATTTACTGCAAAAACGACTTTATTTTCCACTACAACTATTTGGAAGAGATTGATTTGAGATGAGTATAAAAACACATTTCTTTTGTAATATAATTATAATTAATTAATACATTATAATAATATTATTGTTTCGAATTGTTTATGATTCGATTCTTTTCCGACATGTTTACAAGACTTGTAGTGACTGCAAGGGCTAATAGTAGCATAACAATAGCGAATCTTGATTGGAAAGTTACAGAGACTTTTGTTCCAAAATCTCGAATCTAGGTTGGAAATTTTATATTTATCAATAAAAATATAAATAAAAAAAAATTACATAATTATAAATCGATATAAACGATATCATATACATTATTATAATCGTTAAAAAATATTGTTACCAAATATCTTAAACTGTCTATAGAGTGATATATGAGGGGGAAAATGATGCAAAATTTTAGAGGAGCTCGTAGATAGATAGGGATATCAAAACTACGTATGAAGTGAGAAGCAGAGTCTATTCCACCGGGGTATACTACGAGACCGAGGGGGATTGTAAGAACAACTAAATATTTTAAAATGTTTTAATTAATAAATTACTTCCTGCGACAGTTGCTCCACAAATTCGATGAGATAGAGAGGCTATCATTGGCATTTTGAAGCTAAATATATATAATTACATCACAAGAAAGCCTCTTTAAACGATAAAATATAAAATAAACTCATAAATAATTTTAAAAATAGACTGACGCAACAACCATGCTATGGTAATTCGTAAGAATAAAAGGTGTCTTGCTAAGAAGTTCACTTGTGCAATAGGGAGAGAAGTATTTTCATCAATTATTGCCTTTGATGGTTCATGCATAAAGGCGTGTTCATACGTTCCGAAAAAGGGTAAAGTAGTAAACCTCATTACTACAGAGCTCTGTCGTATAGTTGTAGGTGATGACGAGAAAAAAAAGCCGTCCACAATTTTGAGGTACTACAATAAACTAATGTTTTCAGTCATTTATAAATAGATACAACGCCACGAAAGGAGGAGTTGATACTTTCGATTGGATGTGCGAAGAATATACTGTGAAGAGACGAACGAAGAGGTGGTCACATGTTGTCCCTGTGGTAAGGAAGGATTATCTTCGTGATTTGGGTAATATTTATATTTTTTATATATTTCCTTTTATGTATGCTATTATTTCAACCGCACATGAAAATTAGGAGCCTCAATAAATGTATACCAGTTGAACTTGTAACCTTGATACAAAAGTACATTCCTCAAGAAGAATCTGATGATACACCAAATTCTACTAAAAAAAGAGGACACTGTTTTATTTGTCAAAAAAAACGACAAATAGATGTTGTACGTGTACTCTATTTATTTGTACGGAGCACACATCTCTAGTATGTACACAATGTTTACAATAAAAAATTATTTTTAATTATTTTCAAATTACAATAAAATCTATTTGTAACATTATCATGTTACTGTACATATTACATTATATATTACATTTCAAAACAATGGATATCACAATGTCAAACTCTACAAACCTAATTAAGGTAACCTACGATACTTCTGGGAAGAACTGATATGCTTTGAAAAGGCTCAAACCGTTAGCTTTAAATTCCCAGGAAGCGCCGGAGCTTGAGACTCGTCCAAAAGAGACCATACGCAGCATCCGAGTCACCAAATTTGTGTATCACTCTCAATGCATCTCTAATTGCGGGTGCGCATCCCCAATTTAGACGAACCAGGCTTCACAATTCTTGTGCAGAGGTCCCCATCATGCTTGGTTATCGCATCTGGCAAATGTTTTCACTGGATGGAACTCTTTCTTCAGTGTTCATAAGCAAGGCGAATAGCTTACTCGTCTCTAAACTGTCTCTATTGTTCGTTACTCACGCCTACTGAGTATACTAAAGGAAGACGCTGGAGTCATGACTATGGAAGCATGTGAGCATCTTTACTTGATAGTGCGTGAGAGCAGAGTGAGAGAGGGAACGCTGTCGGCCTGAATCATGATACAATACAACCGATATAGAGGCTACGAAACTCCTCTACCTCTCGCTGGAATAGAAGGATCAAATGCAAATCGAAGACGACCAGGGTGGTTTTTTGTGCCTTGAATGAAGGCAACGATTGTCATCTACGTAAATATTTCATTGCCTTATCCAAATAACCAATCCAAGTTCGACAAGAGCAGCTTACCACTAATTATTATCCCCTAAATTATATCTAAAGAAAAAGAACCAATAAAGCACCCTTATGTCATAAATTATGAGCTATACATTTTATAATAAAATATGAAAGTTATTCATATATCCATTTTTGAATAATAAAAATAATTTTTAAAATGAATTGTTAATATTTATCACCTGTATATCGTCCATGGCGCAAGAGGCCGATTGACGCGAACATTTTTTTCCCAAAAAGACGTCATTTGATCAAAAGTACTATTAGATCGTCTAAAAAGATGGTTAATATTTAACGATTCGTTTATAATATGCTCACATTCTATCCTTCATAAGACTAGTCGCTTTTCTCAAAAACCCCGACTTGAAAATCATCTTGAAAATTTTTTATTATCAAACAAAAAATAACAACTTTATCGTGAAAAAATCGAGTTTCTCTAGTTACTATTTAATTAAGTTAATTTTGTACAAAAATCAAAATAGAAAGTTTTTAAAAATCTGGATGGATGATATGGAAACTAACCAAAGCTCAAAATAAGTTTTTGATTAACATTACTTTGTCTCCTTCGAGTCTCTTGTAATATCGCGATATATAAATATATATATGTCGTCCTGACAATGTAGTGTTATGGCGTTGTGACGCTACATTCGCAATGAGAAGTAAAAATTTCCAATCATTATTGATATTATAGTCGCCACAATAATATTTAAAGTTTAAACCACTTTTTCACATTTTGAATTCATTTCAAAAACTCAATATATATTAAATTTTGTTATAAATTTCAAAAAACATTTTAATGAAGGGTCCTATCGATGGAGACCCTATTCACCCCACGGGTATTTTAAAACCCTCTGAAATGGATGACAATAAGGTTCTACGAGATGCATCAAAACCCGCTTCTCCTCAGCAAAAAATCGTCATGAGCAGTGATTGGTTTAAATGTTTTAAGGATTGTAACATTTCTTCAAAGTCAATGGAAAAGATTATTGTTGATTATCTGTGCAGGGGTATTAAAAAAACTTATTTATAATATATAATTATATTAATTAAGAGGGCTTTGAAGAAACTGCAAAAATGTTTTCCCGGGAAATTGGTCAAGAGTACAAGCCACAATTTTGCAAAATCCAGGAGAGAAAGAAAATTGTCACTTGCATTTGTATTGGTGAGATGAAGGACGCAATTACGTCGGTGAATATATAAAATTAAGTGTTTTAATAATTTTGTTTATAAATATTTATTACTAGATCAATGATGAATTTCCCGAATTTTTTCAAAACAACGAAACCATATTTTTCAAACTCCAATTACAAGACCTTTTGGAAAAAATTCGAAACGGAGAAAGCAAACTGAATATTACACTATATGCGAAAAAACAACTAATGCCCTACGTCATTCACTGTCCTCAATTTTTACAGCAAATTGAAGAAGTCTTTGCCTTTATCGTATATGAGGATTATAGGTGTTGTCCAAACAGAGATATGATGGACCAAAGTAGAAGAGACAATGTAAAATACTCAACTTGTACAATAAAACACTTATTTTTTTAGCTTGCTGAAATTGTGAATCAAAAACTAATTGAAATGACTTCTGGCCCCCAGCATTGCATGATTAACCGGATTTATGGACTCTTAAACTGGTCTCAGTCAAAGTTGGACGAATCTAAATCCAGTTATGTCAAGATTATGGTTCGGAAACACAACAGAATTCAATTTATGATGCCTCCCGAAATGTAATGTTTTTCCTTTTTGTTACGTAAATTATAATTATACATGTGGATTATTAATTTTTTGGTGGATAAAATTTTAATTAAAAATTATTATAAATCAAATTCTAGCATCATGCTATGTAACATGCACGTTAGAAGTTTTAGTTGTTTGGAGAAACTATTGTTTCTGTTTCTGATTTTGAATCTTCCGAGTCGGATGATATGGTGTAATCTGTGATTATTTCATCCGGTTTCAACAATTGTCCTACGACGGGGTACTTGTCTAAAAAATATTAATTATAAAAAATCGTTATTCTTTAAAAAAATAAAATGAATATTTGTTCGAGTTAGCAACTTACCATGCAAATATGGTGTTGCTGCAATGTAACCTATGCAAGTGTGGTGCAGTCTATAGTGCAAGGATGAGCACACAATGGGCTCGGCGCAGGGCAGGATACAATCTTAGTATACGTAACATTATGGCTGGGTCAGCTGTTAATCAGGATGTGAAGAAAGACATGCAAGTAGAGGAATCGATTGTTGTTGATAAAAAAGTGGAACAAATTGTGTCTGGGATGGAATCGCTAGAGCTCAGTAGTAATACGAATTTTGTCGCAACTCCAGAGAAGCCACAAGAATAATTGCTAACTCAACTATAATTCTCTTGAAGTAACGTTAAGTTTCCAAAGAATACAAGTAATTTGTTATTTCCTAATTAACTACCTTATTTACTTCGCACTCGTCCCAACATAACGTCTCGAGTAGCAAACTGCTTTTTTGAACTACGCGTAGAAACAGATTAGAGGGGGGAAAGAAAATATATGTTCATGGGAAGGACCATAATTTATCTAAAGATGGAAATTTTTATAAATTACCTTATCAATTATATGCCTTCTCATATCCAAAGAATGCCCCGGATACTGTTGTATATAAGGTGATATTGAAGAAATTAACTGACAATTTCACAGCAGAAAACTTTATAACTTTACACAATCTAATTGTTAAAAATGTTTTTCATAATATTGGTACATTAAGCAAAATTTATGGAGGTGTCGTGGATAAATATATGGGACCTATCATAGATAAGAATGGCCTACCAGTTCAAAATTTTAGACATGGTGAAGCTTTGGATGAAATACGGGAAATAACTTCCGTTATATCTCAAATGTCCCTAACAGAAAAGAGCGGACTTTCCATGGTTAAGTTAGCCAACATGACCATAGTTGGAACAAATACAACTGCTAAAACAATATTATCCCTTCATTAAGATCCCGAGAGGTACATACGGTTTCTACGTGAAACTAATATTCATTTTTTCGTATTGGAAAAGTGTCTCATATACTATGTAGAGCAAAATTCAGCTTTTCCTACCCACTTCAAATATTTCCCATGGTGAGTTTTCGGGATCACCATAGGTTACTTACAATATTCCAAGGAATGGAAAGTGGTGTAAAGTTTGTAGACTTCATTCTTATAAAAGTATTTTTTATTAATAATACATTAGAATTTTTTTTAGTAATTGAAGACGAAGAATGTATATTTGATAATGTAGCTAGTGAAGGTGTGGATAATGTAAAGACACAACCACATTAAAGGCGAAAAAAATGACACAATATTGGGATGGCGTACCCATCTTCAAGAAAATCAAAAAGGCCAGGGAAATTGTAATCGATGAGCTAAAATGGACCAAAAAGGTATCTTTTTATTTACTACAACATTCTACTATCAACACCCACTTCCTGTATCTAAAAGATGGTGGCTCAAAAGATTATTTAGCTTTCCTCACAGAAGTTATACATATTTATGTTGACCACAAAAACAATCACATCCCTGAAACGCACGATGACTCTCGTTTGACGGCCAGACACTTTATCAAGAAAATTCCACCAACAAAAAACAAAAA
>JAUZND010024395.1:0-24501 GCA_034780555.1 Coelogynopora nodosa | reverse complement strand
CTCCAGAATCAGGGCCCTTGACCGACTTTGATATTACTTGAATTGTCGTTAAATAAATATTATTATTATTATTACTTTGAGCATGGGAACATGGACCATATTCCCGAAAGCTTTTGCACGTCTTTGATCATCTCCAGCTTCATACTACATTTTACATTTAGAATTTATCTGACAGATTTCCACGTGTTCTTCCAACACCTTCAAGGTGTAGATTGGGTTAAGCTGCACCATGAACCCTAGTAAGCTATAGGCTAGCTTCAGATCAGTAGCAATGACATTACTGGTTGATTTTGACTTATAGGTCAGCTGGAGAAGTTTCCATAATTGTAAAACATTTGAATAATTTAATTGCATTGTTGAAGAAATTGCAAGAATAAAGTCTCTTATAAATGGGATATTTCAGGGTACGATGAAGCAAGTCCAGTGCGCAGGTGCAATTTGCGATTTGATCCTCAGGCGCAATTTACGATTTGATCCTCAGGTGCAATTTATGATTTGATGCCCAGTGTGCACGTGCAATTTACCATTTGATGTCCAGTGCGCAGGTGCAATTTACGGTTTGATCCTCAGTGCGCAGGTGCAATTTACGATTTGATGCCCAGTGTGCACGTGCAATTTACCATTTGATGTCCAGTGCACAGGTGCAATTTACGATTTGATGCTCAGTGCGCAGGTGCAATTTATTATTTGTTCCTCAGTGCGCAGGTGCAATTTATGATTTGATTCTCATTGCGCAGGTACAATTTACGATTTGATTCCCGGTGCGTAGGTGCAATTTATGATTTCATTCCCAGTGCGCAGGCGCAATGCTAATCGTATAGTTATATTAGAACTTAAATTCATGTCTTTCTGCTGAACTTTGCTCAAGTCATCACTGCACATATGAAAATAGGCCAATTTGGCAAATTGGATGGAGACTCAGGCGAAATAATGACACGGAGAGGTCTACCTTTGGATGTTGAAAGCTGTAAAACGTAACCTTTTTTCTGTTCTGGGGTCACGAGTTGAGTAAAGCAACAGCAACCTTTTCCCCCGGACTTCAAAGACTCTCAAGTTGCGATTTCTTTGATGGTTTAGAGTCTTGTTGTTTTTGTATAAAAGTGCTCTTTTCTTCGTTTAACAATAGTTTAACAATAACTCCACACTTTTATCGCCTGTAGTGGGTAGCGTCAAGCACCATCTGAATAATTAAAGTGTGTAGCTGAAACTTTTTTTTTACCTTGGGTTTATTTAGTGCAGAAACTCTAAGCATTTTCACATATTACAGAAGTACATTGCATCGAAGATCTTGTTATAAGTGTTTGTCTCCCTACATCAGAATATCGTTAATATGAATCGGAAGGACTTTTCGTTATTTATGGCTCTCAGCAAAATCATTGATAACTGCAACAATACAGCTTTCGTCAACCAGAGATTCAACTATACCATTGAGAGCGCTGGTAAAACGGACAGCATAAGCATTCATGGTCGAAGTTGCCATAATCTCATCTACACTCTTCCCCTTGAAGTGGCGAAAAAGATTGATGTAATCAGGGTGTTCTTCGAATAGTCTGGATTTTGAAGAAAAACACAAAATATGTTTACCTTCATATGTAAATCGACAATTACATATAGATAACAGTTGTAATTTTTATAATTTTCAATAGTACTCGTATATAACAGTTAATATAGTGTCGATTAACGGTGAACAGGAACTAAATGTGAGAGTTAGATAAAATGACAATATTTTATTTAATATTAAACGCGGTTTACTAATAATAAAATCTATTCCCCTGAAAGTTATAAATATACGTATAGAGAGAACTTTTATAGAAATCTACATTCATAGCATTCTTTTAGATGTTCCCATATATAAAAATGAACACATTATTAAAATTATAAAATTAACTTATGTTATAAAATGTAGATTTTTATATCGAATTATTATTTTTTATTTGAAGTATAAATAATGGCATTATAAGTATTACTATTTACATTCGTCAATAATATAATCATCTTTTTACTTGTTATTTTAAATGAGAAATGTTTTAAGATTCATGTATTGTTCTGTTATATAAAATTATAGTCGCAGTAAATACTGATCACATATTTTTATTTAAGCTGAATAATATTTTACCTTGAGTATGAATTTTAATATATGAGTTCTAAACCTGATGTTCATGTGTCTCAGTAAGAATATTTTAATAATATTCTATAAATATATTATAACTAATCCTAATAAAACAACTTAAATAGACGTATACCTGTATAATAGCTATTTTCTATTATCTTTTGTGAATGTAATGTTACACGAAATGAATATCTAAAAAATTTCTTTGCATTTTTTTAATTTAATTTTAATTGAGACTAGGCTATAGACTCATTATAAAAATGTCTGGAAATATGATTTCCTGCTATATATTTAGATGAATGCTCACAAAACCACATTGTATAGAGACAAATAATAAGTTACAAATATTGTGATAATATATTTCAAAATTACAATACGACTTCCTTACATCAGAAAATGTACATCTCCAGTTTGCCTGACAATAAAATATATGTAAACACGATTATCAATTATCAAGAAAGTTAAAACAAGTTCAACAGAAATGTGGTATTTGTCCCTATATAGCAAAGCGTCATCGCATCGCAACAAGGACTAGGCAATAAGGCATATTGGTTTAAACATTATAACTATTTGTATGCGATATTTACTAATTGTAGAAAAATAGCTCGTGCTTACGGATATATAGTTATCGTATATTAATTATTAATTTTATAATTTAAATACTACCATTTCCTTATTAATTTAATGCCACTGAATTTATCATTTATTCGTTTTTACTAATTTAATTGTTTATTACTCAAATTGATTTTAATGCAATACATTATTACTAATTATAATGTTTTCAAAAAGCATGTTGTAGGCAACAAATCAGTTAATATACAGGTTTATGTATTTAAACAGTTATGATTTTCATTCAAATAAAATTCGTAATATAGAGTAACTTTTTATCACGATAATCAGCTGTGTGATCAATGATAACGATTGTAATGACATAATTTCGTAGGTAGTATAAAAGAAATAAATGAATAAGCTGGCTTTCAGGTGATGTAATGCTGTATTAAAATAATTAGATTAAACTTTACATTATATTTAATGTATAAATATGTTTTAAAATAATTTTTTACCTGCATTAATTTACTATAGAAAATGGTTTTAACGAGGAGGCATACCTACTTATATTTTTTTTAAACAAAATGAAAAATTACTTTACAGAATGTTTCAATGTAAACATGAATAATTCTCTGTTTTTATGAAATATTTTCGTTCATTTCATTCTAAGAAAGGATTAAATAAGCTGGCACATATTATTAATTTAGATTCAATCAAAAACTTTAATAGGAAAACTAATCTTAATTTTTTCAAAACAAAATGAAATTACTGAATTATTAAAAAATATATCTTTATAATAATAAGTAAGCATTAAGCGCAGATCCTGTACAAACAGCGGAGAGACAGAGCACTACCGGTTTCGAACTATTCAGTTGTTCAATATTGCTTTTAACTAATACATATAAACCTGGAATTTGGTGTAAATTGTAAAATTTTCATTTTTTATTTGCAGTAACTTATATAGACACATATATACAATGGAACAAAAAATATATAAATTGTACATGAGCCATATTTATCCTTGTCTGTGAAATGTTTAATTAATTTTGATTTTTTTTAAATATTTGGCATAAATGTATAATTGTACTTCTTGTAATTTTCCATTACAATAATTATCTAAAAAATAGTACAACATTAAATAATTCATTTCTCTCATAAAATCAATAAATTTTATTAAACACTGTTTATACTGTTTCAAACGCATCTAATAATTTTAAAATTTTGTGTTATATATTATGTATGACAACAAAATTTAAAATAACATAAAAATATATCCCCAGCCATGGACATGTAATTAGAAAGAAGAAGAAAATTTCGCTAATAAATAAATTAGATTTGTGTAAAAACTTCCATATTAATTTATTTTAAACATTGAAATTACCAAGATCAGGTTTTTAAATAACATGTATGCAACCTTTTTCAAAAACATAACAAATTATACAAGAAAATTAATTAGTTTATAGAACTTCAAATAGTGCATGATTTATAACAGTTTTAACAATACTATTTATTACTTGACATTTTTATTACCTTTTGAATAATAGTTGTTATTAGTATATTTATTTGAAACATAAATTTTCTTCAATTGCAATATACATAATTTTATAATGGTTGTAATACTAAATATAACTGAACTACATATGTAATCTAATATTTAAGTCAATAATCATATGGGCGAATCCAGGAAATTAGTAGGGGCGAATCCAATGAAAGAATTTGGGGAAAAATTACAATAAAATAAAAAGTAGAAGTATTTTGAACAGGACACTTTAATAGTTCTTCTAAAAACGAATAATGTCCGAATCTCCTGAACTTCAACCCCCTGGATCCACATTTAAATATCTGTTAACAAATATCCCTTATTTAAAAGTAATAAAAACGGACAGTTAACAATGAAACTTTACTATTCACGTCCCCGTATATCTAGAAGGACAAATATTATTATTACTAAATAATATTAAAAGATATTAAAGGTATTCGTATTTTTTACACAAGAAACAGCATATATTGTAGTATGCATTTGTAAAAGTAATTCTAAAATAAGTTACAGTTAAAACCGTGAGATCATGAAATATAATATAATTGAAATGACAAGTCCAACTGAAAATAACTGGTAGCTTATTTTATAAATGATATGTTAGGGTGGTTGAGAAGTCTATAAAACACAATTTAAAGAGAAGAAATATTGTTTTCTATGTTATTATAATGTTCAAATAAAAGTTGATGGAATAGAAGATAGAATAAATAATTCCATCACATTAATAAAGTAAAGAGATGATTCCAGCATTTAATAGGCACTACACATTAGATCATCTGCGGTTTTGAAGAATTTATTCCAAGCAACGACATCAGCAGTTGATCCAAGAGCATCGAGAAGAACACCCTTCATGAGCGAAAATGTTGTCTAAAACACATTTTATGTGAAACGATAAATAATTATAAATAAAATGCTATTTATATAGAGATATGATGTATTAAATGTATAATTTGTTACAGAAACAAATAAGAGATACAGAGTTCACCGGATTTACTAATTTCATAACAAATCAAACAAGACTTTTTATGAAAAAACATGTTTTGCTAGAATTTACCCTGATAAAATAATCAACATTTAATTGAGATTTATATTAAAAAATAAAATGATGTAATATGATAAAATTGTCAGTATCACATTGGTGGTCATAACATTATAGAGGCTAGTTGGTAATTTTGGTCTGTAAAAGATCATGTTCATTTCAGGATTAAATTAAATGTAATAAAAATTAAAGAATATAAAATGTTATATGATATAGCATAGAATACATACTTAACAATTAATTAAGACACACACTGTTCCAAAATCTTGGACAGACGAATTTTGAACTTGTCCTCTGTAAAATTATTTAAGATTCGAATTTTGAAAAAAAAATTGTCGTGACGTGAATAAAATCTGTTTGGATTATGTTTTCTGAAGAGTCCTCACAAATGAGATATCGTGTTGTTCACTCAAAATGTTAAGTATCAAAAAATACACATATTTGGTAGTATATAATTTTGTTTATCGATTATCGTTAAAAATTAACTTGATATGTTTTTTATATAAATTTTGTTTTGAAGCAAACATATATTTTGAAAGTCAACAAGCATCAAGCCGTCATTGTAAGGAATTTAGAAGCTATGAAATAAAATGTATGAGTAAGTTTGGATGGAATACACCCACTACCTCTATGCATTTAGTTAAAATAAATCGCTAATGCTTATTTAATATTTTACTTTAAAACTCGACTGATCTTATTCACAAATTCAACTAAGCAATTTCAACACAAAACTATTCACATTTTCATATATATGATAACTTACATTAATATGAATCGGAAGTACATTTCGCTCCTTATGACTATCAGCAAGATCGTTGATAACTGCAACAAGACAGCCCTCATCATCCAGAGATTCAATTATACCATTAAGGGCGCTGGTAAATCTAACAGCATGAGCAGACATTTTTGGAGATGCCATAATTTCATCTAAACTCTTTCCCTTGAAGTGCCGAAAAAGGTCGACGTAGTCAGGGTTTGCTTCGAATAACCTGGATGTTGAATAAGAAAGGTATCTTCATATAATAGTAATTTTCCTCAACTCTTGTAAAGATGAAGGTGCAATAAATAATATTATAATCTATATATCATTTGTAATGAAATTTTAGTATATATTGAAGACATTATGATATGAAATCAATGAAATATTGAATAGCATAAAAATTGTTTATTTAATTAATTTTGATACAAAGTTTTTGTGTTATAATCATTCGGCTAATTTAACTAATTTAGATTAAATATTCAACTATAGCGTATCTACAAATGGCGAGATTAATTAATATCAAAAGTGCTCTATTACTTAAAGAAGTCAAATAGTAATTTACAAATATAAATACAATATATTACACTATTGGTATTAATATTACATTTAGATGTGGTTGGCCTATATATCTATATTTAACCAAATATTCAGTAAATGTTCTGTATGTATGATTCTGAAATATTAAATAATGTACTGTAATATTCAGTATTGTTCTGTAATGTTCTGTAATGTTTCATATTGTTCTGTAATGTTTAGTATTGCTCTGTAATGTTCAGTATTGTTCTGTAATGTTCAATATTGTTCTGTAATGTTCTGTAATTTTAGGTAATTTTTCGTCTTTTAAATTGCATTTTATTAAAATAAAAAATTACACAATAATATATAATATTAACTTTAAGTCAGATATAATTATTGAAAATACTTCTACAAACTATTATATTAGCTTACTTCTAAGCCCTACAAAAACCAGTGATAATAAAATAAGCAAGAAAGCAAAACTTTATTTATTTACAATGAAGACTCTTTAAGAAACACCCTAAATTGTACTGACCGATCCGTTTTAAAAAAACTAAGTTTAGATCAAATTATTAATGGATGCGATAGCCACATTGATTATTTAATACAAAATAATTATGAAAATTAAATTAAACTTTTTCAGAGACTAAAACAATGTAAAGAACTCATTACCATGGTATGGGAAAGATGATTTGCAATTAAAAAATATTAGGCATACTATAAAAAAATACTAAGTAATATAACGAAGCACATCAGAAATCTCAGTCAAGACTGACTACAAAATATGAGTTCAAGTGAAACCTTTTGAAATGTCCAGAGGACTTTCTAAAGATGATCATAATATCTGCCTATACCCAATGAAAATAATGCTAAATCGATTAAGTAAAGTGCCCAAAATATCCGGATGGAGATAATTTTCTCAGAATTCAATATTTAAACATTTATACAAATATTAAGTTGTAATTTCTATTCTTCTGCGAAAATATGACATTTTATATGTGCGTTGTTAATTCAACAGAATGTGTTTACGATTAATCATGTGTGGAATAAAATAAGAATGATGATCACATTGCAATGAAATGATTTTTTTGATTTATCGGCATATATGCAAAATTATTTATATATTTCTTACAACAAAAAATATGACAAAAATAATCAATTATCATATAAATATAATACAATTATGCAATTTTTATACATGTTTTATACCTACGTACAATATATTTTACGAAAACAGCATTATATATATGTATTATATATATAAATATTATTTTATTTTATTTATAATAACACTACTCGGTTTTAATAAATAATATGTAAAATAGTGATCAAATTAAAGAAAGTAAATAGGAATTGTAGTTGAAAAGGTGCTTTCGGATTATTTATAAAGTCTTCCTCAGTTTCTATATTTCTTAATGAATAATTATCTAAGTGAATGTAATTGTATGTAAAAATTATTATGATTAATGCATACACATCAATTAACAATCATACGAATATTGATTTAATAAGATACAATTAAATTTAAAAACAAATTAGTTATTTAAAATATTATCAATCAAAAACGTAGATTTATATAGGTAATCAAAGTTAGATTAAATTTATAATGAATTAAAAAGAGTTATATAAATATTTACTTAGTTCCCCGCAGCGGCGGTTTAATCCATGTTGGACATAATGTGTCACAATAGTCTACCCTCATTAATCTTCATAAACTACCTTCATTAATCTCTCCTCTAATGTCCACTTGATATTGTTCTCCATACGATGGCAACAGTTATATCATCCACAGGAAGGTTATTTTAATTATTAATTAATTATTAATTAATTATTTTAATTATTAATTTTAACCAGGAAAGTTAAAATGTTCTGCGGTTTCGATGTGCTTAGTGCCGGCTTTAATATCTGAGTGGTGTCCAGCCAATCGTTCAGCAACACTTCGACTGGTTTGTCCTATGTATAATAATTCACATTTTTTACAGGTTATAGCATACACTAGATTTGTTGTTGTTCAATTGCCGCCATTGTTGCTTTTAATTTTCCGTCCATTCATTTAATTTAATATAGTATTTATTAGTTTGAATAAATTGTTGGCATGTTTTACACCGTAGACGTTTACATTTATAATTTGATACTGTTTATGTATTTCCTTCATTCATATTTTGTAGTTTTAATAACAGTGGATATAAGTCTGGCTCCCATGGTAGGTCGTTTTTTGTAAGCAACTAAATGTGGTTCTATAAAGATTTTCGATAAGTGTTGGAATTAATGTTTGTAAAGTTTTTACGGATAATGAACGATAATTTACGCAATTGAGGATGGTACGAAAGAACGAGAGGAACTCGATCTTTGTGTTTTCTATTGATATTATTTTGAATTACTTACCTATATGATTTGTTTTTTATTATTAAATCAATATTTGTATGATTTTTATTTAACATATGCATTAATCCTCATAATTTTTATTACATTCACTAAGATAATTATTCTACATTATGTATATAAATATTTACATGAAATATAGAAACTCATGAGGGCTTAATAAATAAGCCTAAAGCGCTTTTTCAACTACTTGTCAGCTTCTTCAATTTGATTAAATTTTACATATTATATATACCGTATACTTATATATAATAATAATGATTATTATTATTACATTGTATTATGCAGCGGCGTTCAGCATAAGAGCCAACGTCACAAACATTAAACGCTTTTAAAAAGATTGAGAAAAAAATAATCAAAACGAAATCAAAGTAATAACATGGAATGTATGAAATAAGTCGATTTTACTATTATATTAAACCCTAAATACTCTAAGGGTAATATTGACATTAAACACATATTGTTAGGATATAACCATAATTTGGGTTAAATTTTATATAAACATTGAGTAACAGTTAAAACAAACAATATTATTATTCGTTAGATACATTGAGCACAGGCATTACCCAAAAGTACTGTCCAATAATAGGGCAGTGGTATAAAATGGGTTAAACACAATTTTTATCAGAATCATATCTTAAACTATTACTATACAAAAGTACAACCCGAAGGGGGTGTAGGAAAAACAGAAAAAAGAAGGGGAAGGGGGGAACTTTAAATCTTTACTAAAAGAAGAACCATTGAATAATCTTTCACCAATATTCGGAATAAATTATCAAACGGAGTCTTAGATTCACGTTATGTTGTTCAAAGTAAAAAAAATTACTTCTCGAACTCAATACTCAAAAAGCGACAGGCCCAGATAATGTTTTAGTACGCTTCTTACAAGATACTGCAACTTTAATCTTGTCAGCATTGACTCTAGTGTTTTAAGCATCTTTGCATCAAGGAAGAATACTGGATGATTGTAAATTGGCTTTTGAAACATATATTGTATATTCAAAAAAGGGGAAAAAACTATACCCTCAAATTATCGACCGATGTCATTGACATCAATTTGTTTTGAGGTAATAGAACATATCCGTTTTTGGCACATAATAAGACATTTAAAAGAGCATAATGCATTAACTGATGCGCAACATGGGTTCCAGCAGCGTAGATCTACTGAATCCCAACTGCTTCCTTCTATAGAAGATTTGACCCAAAAAAAGGATGCCGATGACCAAACAGACTGCATACTGTTAGATTTTTCAAAAGTATTCGACGTGGTCTCACATGGAAGACTATTACTCAAATTAGAGAATTATGGCATCACGAACAATTTACTGGACTGTATATCCAGTTTCCTGGAGGGTCGTAAACAGAGAGTGATACTGGATGGTCACACATCACCCGAAGTTTCAGTAACATCGAGTGTGGCTCCAGGTACAGTGCTGGGACCACTGCTGTTCCTAATATATATTAACTATCTGCCCGTAAGTGCTACATCAACAACAAAAAACAACAAAAAAGGTGGAGTGTCAACCTCTCTCTGAGGGGGGCAGCTGTTGTATTGATTCGGAAGCTGTCCGTTTGGAAGACGCGTTGGACACTATTCGTTCCCTGGACAGTTCGACTTCACCGTTTATACGGATGGATCGGCTGAGAGTGGTGTGCGGCGCAGGGATAGTGCTGCGGTAGCCATGAGTGGCCAGATGAAAATCTGACCATTGTGGCAACCCGGCGGTTGAGGTGTGCGTAGTTCATTTCGTCCTTTGAGACGGAGGTGAGCGCCTTGGGACTGGCAGTGAGATGGCTGGGGACTGAGGGTCGGGGAGGTCGGTATTTGATCTGCTCCGATAGTAAGTCCGCATTGACTGCTTTGAGCAGCGGGACGTCTTGCTGTTAACCAGATATGGGTTCAGTGAGATCTTCTTTGATGCGGGTTAATGACACGGTGGTCTTCAAGTGGATCCCTAGTCACTGCGGAATTCAGGGGAATGAAACAGCGGACAGGGAAGCCCGAGAGGCTGCGATCGGCCCGCGGAATGATGATGGGTCGCAAGACCCTACCCCAGTGTCTTTCAGAGCGGCCAGGGCCCTCATTAAGAGGACAGTCGTTGACCCTAGGTAGGCCCATGAGCGTACTCGCCTCGTGTTTACCGTCACGCCACGACCGGCGGGCCTACCACGGCGCACTGAGACAATGATTGCGCAGCTCCGGAGTGAGAATTGTCGTGTGTTGGTGGCGTACCGAGCCCGCATGGACACGGGGATGCCTCCTATGTGTCCTCATTGTGAGGAGGAGGAGGAGGAGACTCTGGAGCATTGGCTCCAAGAGTGTCCGGCGCACCTTAGCCTGCGGCTGAGGGTGTTCGGGATGGGGAGGCCTCCCTCGGCCGTATTGGCGGAGGACCCCATGGCGGTGGCCTCGTATCTGCGGCGGCTTCGGCTTCCCTGACGGGGGTCCCACCTGAACATCATCAACATCAACAACAAGACTATTTTCTAACGACAGTCTTCTATACAGGAAAGTTATATCCCCAACAAATCAGCAGGTACCTACTACAAGTATATTTTGACAGGCTTCAAGTATGGAAAATTACCTGGCAAAGGACATTTTATCCAGAGTATTGTAAAAATATCCTATTTACAAAGAAAAAGCATCCCTGACCGCATAACTACGCTATTCACGGTCACACGCTTCGCAAAGTAGTTCATACAGCGGGCTATCTAGGCGTGAACATATAAATCAAAAGCTAAATTGGAGCGATCATGTAATGATCATTTGTAAAAAGGCAACAACAAAATACGCATTTCTTAAACGAAATTTAAGTAGCAGCGCCCAGCATCAGTAAATGCGAAATGTCATATCACATTTATTCGCCCAGTATGGAATATGCGTCCCAGTTTGCAACACTCCCACCAAAGGACTCGAACAAAAAATTTAAGCAGTACAACGCAGAGCTGTAAGATGGGTGACCGGGGATTAACGCAGAACAGGTATCGTCTCGGAAATGGTTTCGACGTTCAATTGGGAAACACTCCAACATGTAGACGCTACAAAGCATCGATGACAATAATATATATAAGTGTCAATAAACTAATCGACATCCAAGCTTCTGAGTACATAGTTCCAGTACGTTGTTTGACACGTGGTCACACCTAGAAATTCCTAATGCAACATAAGTAAACAAGTGACTACCAGAACTCTTTTTTCCCAAGGAATGCTCGCCTATTGAATGCTCCGCTTGAAAAGGATATTACTGATGTCAATCGTTACTTTCCTTCAAAAATTCCATGAAATAAACAAATTACTTCTCTTTAGTAGTACATTATAAAATTGCTATATTTATTTTTTCAATTTTTCCTGACATATTTTTTATCTTATCTCATATTTAACTCATATCATATTTGATTATTTTTGCTGGGTTACTGTTTTAATATATGCAAATATATCCTGTCTGGAACGTGCGATGATGCTCTAACAAGGCTTTGCACATATTTCGTAAATAAATAAATAGATCAAATATATTGAATAACTTACTTTCGGAAGAGAAGTTTACCAACTTCGAGCTTTGATTCCTTAGTTGGAATTAAGGAATTCCATTGGTCAACAATATGTTTTTTCTCTTCTTCAGTAAAAACACCCATAATTAAGTTAGTGTATAAACACGTACAATATATTGCGTTAAATGACTGTAGTCAAACAATTAACTTTGTACAGATAATAAGTGAAGTGTTTAAATACACCCTTTATAATATGAAAAAGCTGATGCACGTAGTCAAATTTAGGTTTCATACATTGCAAGCCAATAGAGAAACGGAGGTTTTAATTATTTATTTGATCATCATGCACGCACAATGTATACTTAGTTACTCATATTGTATGAACTTGCAAGACCTATTACACTATGAGCAAGTTTACGATTGTGCATGTTATCCGACTGTTCAGAAAAGATAGTATAAGGTCATTTCTAGGATATACAGTTATTCATGCATAAAGTAACAATAAAACTTGCACAGTTTTGCAAGAAACTTGCTGGTAAATCTTGCACATTACAAGTAAGTAATTCTCGATGTGAGTTTTTATGCGTCATCATCAATTTCTAAACTATGGTGGGTGATACAGTGATATCTATATATTCTACGCGCTGTGCATTATATAATTGTCATATATTTTGCATATATAATTGCATATATAATTGTCATAAAAGCCCTAATTGTCCTATCAATGGATCAGAAAGCGTGTGCATCGGGCGTGTTTTCATGTTAGGTTTTGTTTTGGGTCAGTTTGTATCATGGCCGTCGCCAGGAGGACGTTTCGAATGCCCCCTTTTTTGAATCTCTGCCAATTTTTGATAATGGTGCCCTTTGTCTATACTAAGTATTAAATTTTATATGTCGTAATAGCTAATAAAATCTGCATAGGTAAAGGAGTCGAGGTTAAATAAATACCCTTTTCAGAAAACATTGCCTCTCTGGTAATAATGTAAATTATAAATGACATATTCAGAAAATATTGCCCCTCTTGTAATAATATAAATTTCCCACTATGTACGCTGTACCTGTACATACTACGTCATGATGTGTTTATATATAAAGAAAAATGCCCTATCTATGAAATTATATATTCAAATCAATCTGTCCCTGGACCATAGACCCCGGCTAAAAATGTGCATCTAATCTTCGGTGCACAATTTTATCTCGAGTGTGGCGTGCTCTTTTTAAAAAATGACCCCCTTTGAAAAATCCTGTCGACGGTCTATTATTCCTTACTTCAAGAACTTTTAATTGAAGATTTTTTTCGTTTCAGGAAGTTTCATAGCATAGACTTATAGCTGATCTAGATATAATTTTAAACTTATTAAATAATGCCATTCGAAAAAGTTACTCACCTTCAGAAAGAACTCAAGGCAAAGAATAACTAATTGTGACGGTTCATTTTTAGGTGTCTATATCGCTCCCAGAGAATTTAGCATTTTCCGAAATGTAATTAAATACTTTATCTCGACATCAAGGCAGTCATGTTTTGCTCAAATTGACGGACGTCCTCGAATAACTATGTATCTTTTGGGTTTTGTCAACCTATAAGTTTGTTTAATTTCTGCGAATATTAGGTTATAACTTTTTCAGTTTCCTGCAAACCTCACTATGTTTAATGACTGGAATTACATTATCACGTCATCTATTTTAGAGTTCAGTGTGAAGGCTTATACACATTTTGTTTGTGGGTATTATTTATATTAAAAAAAATTCAATTATATTTTTTAAATAAAATTATTTACACGGTAGATTTATTTTAATTAAAGTTTTCTTATTAAATAATTTTATTTAAAATTAATAATACTAGACAAATATTTCATAAAACGTTTGACTTCACAATATAATGTAATACTTAATTAATATTACAACAATTGCAATTCATACAAAAAAATATTTCCATATAATTTCAAATGCAGAAAATACTAAATTAAAAGTAAACCACCAAATTATATTCTTTTAAATATTCAATAAAATGCTAATAATAAAACAAAAGACTATGTAAAACTATATCAATATTTACCGATTTTTAGTTATTTTACATTGATACCTTCATGTGCTTTTTCAAAATTGCGTTTTATATTTATGTTCCTTCATTTGATTATTTTTTGTTAATACTGATTTAATACTATTTTTTACACTTATATAGGGTAGACCCTTGGGTGACCGGTGAATTTCCGACACGTTTTTGTATTTAAACACACTGTAAAAAACCATTAATTACTATTTATTCACGAGTCAAAAGTAATTATTCTTACAAATTTTAAGGAGATATCCTAGTTTACCATAAAATATATTCAAAATAAAATTATTAAAATTAATTTTGTTAAATTTATGTATTTTAAAGTTTTAGGAGAATAATTGAATATCGTTTATGTGTTTTGCTTGAAATTCACACATTTGACATAAATAATTTAATTAAACTCCAATTCAAACGTTATTTCTTATGAAACATTATCCAAGCTAATTACACATTTAAATATAACTGCTTTTTATATAGTATTTTCCTAGTTACTTTATATCCATGTTAAGTCTGTTAAGAATGATTTGGGGCATTTCCAACACTAACATGTAGGCTTTTTGTTGTTGTATGAACTATTTATTATATTGATGAACAATTCTTTTATTATATATAATGGTGTCCATACAAGCTATAATAGTAACTATTGTGTATACATTATATAACTTCTTTATTATCTTTTTTTCAGATGGTGCGCACACATGTCAGGAAATAACCATTTCATAAACAAAAATAGACATTAAAAATGCCGTGATGGGAGTTAAGAACGATACCAAATTATGTTCTGTCTCAAAGTAGCTTGGTACACCATGGAACTATGTACATTGAATCTTGTCTGTCTACTGTACCAGAGTCGAGTCTAAAAGTAATCCTTTAAACTGGCACAAAGATGGTTCAGAAGGTTGTGGTTGGTGAGCTGGGAACGTTAGCAACACTGGTTGCGACTCTGATTTACTTATTATGATTGTTATACTCTTATTTACATACTAAACTCTACATATTAAATAATAAATAGTATACAATTCATTTTATTTATCCAATTTTTAAAAATAATACATTATTGATGAAGGCCATGACCACGATGTTTCTTTTTTATTCATAAATCAAGTTATACAACCTAAATCAATCATGATACATTATAGAAATATTTTGGGCATAATTGATTGAATACGTTTACGTGACTAGGATTTCTAAATGATTAAGATTTTTGTTTTGATCCATATCATAATATATATGATTATATGTGTCGGCAGGAATGCGCTTTTTTAATTTTGATTAGGATTTTGAAATATGGCGAATAGAATTTTGGAGTTTATAAAAATATAATTAGTCCAAAATGAAGCTATTCACTTACAAAACTAGCAAATATTGTAGACAGAACAATTTTCAATAGGCATTATATTTTATCTATCATATCATTTACATTCCAAACATAATATCAGGGTCGTTGCCAGAAAGATGTTTGGTAGTACGCAACATACATTTTAATTTTTAAACAGATAATATAGTTAACATATTTAATTGCGATCTATTTTAATACATAACTCTATTCATTTAATCCGATTATCTTGTGATTATCTTGTCATTACATTATTGGCAACCAATTCGAGTATGAAAATATATAAATGTAAAAGCTTTAATAATAGAAATAAAAGGATTACAGTAACAAGTTTAAAATCTGTCAAATTACGCGTTCAAGGCCTTATGTGAATACATTGAAAAAATTATAATTGTCTCGCGATTACACTAGTTTACCTTATGTAGATAAACTAATTTTATATTAAAAATAACTCATTTGTCTTTGCAAAACAAAATTAGGTAAATAAAAAACTAGGTTAACATTGATTTGGTCAAAGGTATATTGTTGGGAAATCCAAAATATGAACTATATGCCAATTATACACTTAACTTTTATGTGATTTTATTTAAAGAGAAGATTTGTTTGTATGCTAAATAGTTTTATGTTGTTGTGATTTAAACATATGTAGTGACTAATAACAATTGTACAAAGTAGTCAAATTTGTTCTATTTGTTCAAAATTCTTCTAATTGGCATTACATTAAAGCCCATTGTCATTATTCAATATAAAATAAATACAATTTTCACATTATTTTCCATAATAGCTAACTTAGCGTATGATAGGGACAGTTCGGATATGCGTCTCTCTATATAAAGTATTTAAATACAGATTTTATTTATTAATTTGATCATATTAGTTTTATTTCAATAATTAGTTACCTTAGTTAAGATTATAATTTTAATATCGAATGAGTTTTTTTTATAACACTAAAACATAATTATATAATAACATGTTTTGATAATTTATTGGTGACAGTTTCTCTAGCCTGCCTTTCGATGGTACACAATTACTAATATGAAATTATTTTAATTCTTTCAATAATATATTTCTTTCAGGGATGATGTTTTTCAAGGTATTAAAGCTTCTAAATATTTGCTTGTAGAATTAGAAAAATGTTCTTTCTTTTTCATTGTGCTGGCTCAGTTAATGATTCTTTTTTGAAAATTATTATTTATAAAAAGCAATACAAAGGCGTGATCAAGTTGATGCTAATATATAAATCTAATATAATAAATAAATAAAAACACAATTTTATCCGACCAGTTTCGCTTTTTGCTTTTTTAAGGAATTAATTTTGTATAACAATAACATAATTAAACATATTTTGAATAATATAAAATAAATTTAAAAGAATAAAATATTACGAACTGAAAATACAAAAGTACTAGTCAATCTAAATCTGTATAGTTTATGGTGTATAAAATAATTAGGAATTTATTAAATATAATTTCGTTGCTGCCCTGTCATCCAGACATTCAACCGTGTGTCACTGTAATGGATCCAAGAATTGTTATTAAATATTAAAGTAGTATGATGTCCACTGTTAATTGATTTTCCGTGGTGTAGAATAATGACGCTTAATGTGTAACTGGAATTATTAATTATTTAATGTGTTGTTAATATTTTCATTCATTTATTATATAATATTCGTTTTTTACGCTCTATGAAATGATAGATTTTTGATAAAGCTTATTATAGGGGTTATTAAAAACAGATTATAAAATAAAAGATTTGCAATCTTCTCATAAACATCTTTTACATACTAAAGCAATTAAACTTGCAAATATTGTAACTCCGAACTTTTTTTATCAAATTTTATGTTTACAGGATAAATATTTTAGTAAATTAAATACTTCAATAAAATCATATATTCCCCGTCGTCTTAAAAAGGTCGATGGTGTAAAAACTTACACTGCTTAAAATAAACTTGAAAAAAAAGTAGTCAGTATGAGCTGTTTTAAACTTTCTCAAGATGAAATCAAATTCTTTTCAAAAAGACTAAACTTTGCTCTGTTACCACGAGAATTTCATCGACAATCACTTCATACAATTTTTAACGGTTTTTGCATCAATTTATTAAATGGCTATTCAATTGATGGTGTTCTTAGTAAATTAGTAATTATCGAAGTAAATCTGTTAAAATCTACAATTCAAAAATTAGTTCCAAAAACCAATGCTTATAATATTACTAAGAATGAATGGATCGCTCTATTTGTAATTTAAGGAAACTGACTCGAGTGGGTAATATTGTTATTAAAAAAGCTGATAAAGGCAAAGCTACTGTTATTTGGGATAACAATGATTGTAGGCCTATTAAAGAAGTAGATAAACAACTTTTTGATAGCAAAACGAACACCATTGACGCAATAGATAGAAACATTGAACATTCTGGAACTATCGATGACATTCTGGATAATTTATTACAATCTAACCAAATTGATCATTTTCTTCAAAAAAAAACTATTTATTAATGAATTCCGTACTCCACAATTTAACTTCGATTTTAACTTCGGTTTTAATTCACCTACTAATAAATTAAGTGCTGTTGTTGATAGTGTGTTAAAATCGATAATTGATTGTCTCCCTTCGGTCTCCCACATCCCGAACCAGGATTTATTTTGTTTACTGCTGACTCTTTACTAATATACAACATGATCAATGAATAACAGCTTGCAAAGATATGTTTAATGACCACAAAGGCATTGACATAAAATCATACATTCATACCATTTTTTCAAAAAATACGTTCAACTTTAATAATAAACATTATACTCAAATATCTGGTACAGCGATAGGAACAAAAATGGCACACATTTTTTAATGCTATATATAGATAATAAAGCTTGGATACGTTATATTGATGAAATTTGTTGGTATCTGGAAAGGAAGTTTAAAATCATTTCATGAATGTAGTCATACAATGTATGTGTAATAAAATTAATCCTCATATACAGTTTGAATTTGAACACTCTTTTAAGAATATTAAATTCTTGGACGTTAACTTATGTGTTGTTAATTTGAAATACGAAACAGATGTTTACAATATACCTACAGATATTAAACAATTCTTACATTACAATAGTTGTCACCATTCATCTCGAAAAATTATATTCCATTTTCACAAGCTTTACGTTATAAACGAATTTGTTCTAATGAAGAATCTTATAATAACAAATTCAAATTATTTAAGTAAGATTTAATTAATAGACAATTTCTAAGAAAACTTATAGAAAACCAATTTAAAAAAAGCTAACTCGTTTACATGAGATGAATTTTTAGTTAAAGTACAATCTGTTGTATGTTCTGTGGCATTAAATTACTTTTTATTGAATATCATCCTGATTTAGAAATTATAAATTTGTTTATAAAATAAATGCAACCAATTATTGGCAATACTTATAAATTATTAACTGCATGGAAACCATCTTTCAAGTCACAATATTTTCTCATCAGATCATGTTCTCGTCAGATAAATACAACTAAAACTGATCATAACTTCTTAGGAACTAATAAATGTAATCGAAAACGTTCACACAACAAGTAATTCATACATTGTATGCTTAAAAATCATCAACTAATTGTGCTTCCACTAATCTTGTTTACTTAATTTCATGTAAAAATGAGGTATTCAATATGTAAGTGAAACTAGTTAATCCGTATGCAATAGAATGAGTGGACATCGATACGACTCTAAATCACGACATGATAATAAGGCTTGTTCAAAACTTGATCCAAATTTTGACAAGGATGCTGAAGTTCAAATTATTGAACTTACTAATAATTCAAATCGGTTAAAAAGAGAAAAAGTTTTATATTATATGCCAATTAACCACTGATATTTCTTTCGGATTAAATAACTGTACTATCCTTGAATATAAACGAGCACAACGGTCAAGTAAACCTAGAAAAAAGAAAAAAAAGTAAACAATTTTTTCTATATCTTACTTAAGGTGAATAATAATAAGAATAATCCTCAAAAAATCTACTTTCACAAGCATCAAACCAATTAACACAAAATGTAACTTATCCAATAATAAACAAACATATCCAATCATCAAACACACATTTTGTTAACACATTAAATTAAACTCAATCTCCATTTATTAATAATAAAAGTATCTGTTTTCATAATTTAGCTAAATGTAAAAGTAACATCAATGTTAATGAAACTAAATCAAATCATAATAATGGTATCGTAAATAATAAAAATACTCATTTTTAAAATGCAACACTTCAATTATTAACTTGCCTTAAAGTTATTCCATATAATATTTGTCAATCTTTAGAATATGTAATGTCTCTTCGACGATGATGCATAGATTAAATGATTAATCAATGTATATTAAATAATGTAAGCAACATATTTTGGATAATATATTTAGATATGACATAAAAACATGTTTATCAACATTGTGTTATATATAAGGATTATGTTTATTGTTCATATTATTATTTTTTCAATGGCCCGTTCATGTTATTTCATGTTAATTCATGAGTTGAAATCGGTCAATAGGAACATGATTTTTAAAAATGGCGCGTAAGAAATTCTCAAATCGACTGGGGAATCCAATAACATGTTATGTTATTTTATGTTAATTCATCTGTTTAAATTGTTCAATAAGAACAAGTTTTTTAAAAATGGCGTGGAAGGAATTTCCAAATCGCTTGGGGAACCCCAAATTCGAAATCTTAATTCAAATATTATTTTGAATTTGGGCCAAAGTAATGGATATTTATATCACTTATTATAATGGTAGATATAGGATCTTTTATTTTAGCACCAATTAAGAAATACCTATGTTTCTCTTCTTTAAAAGGTTAGTATATTAATTTAAAATACAGTTTATTAAGTTAAAACATTTTTTTATAAATAGTTTGATTTATGCAATTGTGATTATTTAAAAAAATCAATTAGCATTGCAGCAAGAATAACTTACAGATTTTAATATTGAATAATGTTGAAATGTTACATGTATTACATGCAATAACCTAATTGTGAAGATGGAAACAAGCAAAGAAAAAAGTTTCAAAATATAGATCTAAGCAAAAACATCACGTGATCATATTCAATTGGCCAATATTAGGTAAAAGGATAATGAAAGGAAAAATAAAGAAAAATAATTTGATAAATTGACAAAAAATAGAAGAAAAGGAAAAGAACTATGAAAATGTGTGAAAACACATTTTTTTAAATTAAATTACCATCGACTGCAGTTGACATTGCGGTTAAAAAATCACACCTCTAACTATTGGCAAGGCCAAACAGAGCTCAAATAAACTTACCTCAATCACCAACATAAACAACGGCTACTGCACAAAGTTCAGTCAATAATTTAGAATTATAATTCAATTAGTATACCCAAACATTGACCTTTAGATATTATAAAAGCTAAAACTGATTTTTTTGTCAACCACTTATGTTTAAATATATCATAAGTATAGCTTACTCTGGTTTAAAATATATTAATATTATTAAGGAAAATTATATTTTAAAAACTATGTTTTAGACATTAATTGTAAATAATACAAAATTAGTGAAGAAATACTCCAAAAACATATTATTTAACCACTTTACTTTAAATTGAATTATATTTATTTCAGACGTATATATGTTATACGTAAGGTTGGTCAAATTCAAGCCGTTCAGAACCCAACACTTGGTTGGTGAATATAGTATGTGTCCACTTATACCTTTTAGAAATATGAAATCAATTATATAACTTGGAAATAATATAAATATTTTTTAATTATTTGGCCATGTTTTTTTCAAACTTGTCCTAAATTTTGATAATTTTATGATTTAATGTATGTTTTTAATAGATTATCCTGTTATATATTGAATTTCTTGGTATGCACATATAATATAATAATATGTACACCTAGATGATATAAATACATAATATCTTCGCCAACCAACGCCGATTGCAACCGGCATACATTCTCCCAAGGTAATGAACATGCAGTCACATGAGGTTAGGAAAATGAATACAGTATAATAAATAGTCCCAAGAAATAACAAATAATTTTGTTTTAACCAAAAATCCTATAAATGTAAATACATTATATCCAATATAAGTTTAACTTATTACTATACAGAACATAAATGGTACATTTAATATAATTAGATACAACCAAAAATTCGCTGTGTCAAGATCTATCATGTCTGGATTTGTCAATAGTATTTTTTGTTCGACAATGAAATCGGCGTCAAATTAAATAATGTTTTTAAATTCACGGAGCTTTGTTAAACTTGCATTTATGATAATATTAGTATAATAAAAATTACATTATATGTATTGCAGTTATCTTCAGCTGTTAATCCCAGCTAGCTGGTCTAATATTACACTGATAAATTTTATATTAAAATATTATTTAAAACTTAGGGTTATATATTTTATCAATAAAATTAATTTTATGGTTTTTAATCTTTTAAAAGATTCAGATTCATGCGAGTATATTTACGGTATTATCGAGGCCGTAATGTGGAAGCTTGCCTAGAAATCTAGGTCTTATACGGACAGTCCCTATAATATGCCCCTGTAAGAGTGAGTGTCGTGATAAGAAGGCAAAAAAAATAAACATATGGTTTCTATATGTTCGCAATTTAAATGTAAATAAGGGATCTATTTTTTTAAACAATACATGCATGAATAAAATTATATCTGAAATGTTATTATATTAATATCAAACAATCTAGGCAAGCTTCCACATTATACGGTCTCGATAATACCGTAAATATACTCGCATATGAATGAATTATTTAAGTGTTTTCTTTAGATATCTGGAATTAGTATTTACATATTTTCTTAGTTGTAAAATTCATATATCATTTTATTCAAAATGTGTCTCATTTTCTAGTCTATAAATTTATGTACACTTATATGTGTACACTAAATTACTTATACTACACTTACAATTTATTTGTATTTGTTAAATATAAACATTCTCTTATCCATGTCAATAATATTAATATTTAATCTTTATGAATGTTTTCAAACTACCGTATAACATAGATTTGAATCATTAGTTTTAAATAGAATTCTCAGGAATTAAAAAAATATATATTTTAAATGACCTGTTTTGATTTAAGCAATATGTTTATTTAGAGTTACAAAAACATTTCAGAACACAGGATTTCCTAATGCAAAAACATCATTTATTTGAACTTGAGTGACCAGATAAAATATTAGACTATATTCATGGTAAGTTACATACATAATAAACAAAATAAAAGAAAATGATCATGAACATTTCAGATCAGATATATACTATTTCAATATGAATAAACTATAGTTTCAAATATATTATTTTTGTCTTATAGTCACTAGGGACTATATGTAAATAATTTGTGCTTGTAGAGTACGGAAAAGTAGCATTTTCGAGTACGGCAAAGAAGTACATTTCCGTACTCGGGAACATTTCCATAGTTATATTATCCTTATATATTTTCTATATTGATTTCAATTTTATTATTTTTGTATGGCCATAAATAATGTTATTAACATTTTGAATCGCCGGGATTAATATCAATGTTTAAATTATACATACTTGGCATAATAAAATGAATGGTAAACAATATTTTTGAATCGCCGGGAATATAGATTAATTGAAATCCTCTTTTTTTAATAAAGGCTTGTTCAATTAAAGTTGTCAAAATATTATGTTTCAGAAAAATGGCGCTCCCTTTTGTGCGCTATGGTAAAAATATATCGAAAGTTCTACTTTTCCGTATTCCATAAGAAAAAAATACGTTCCCTCATTGGAAAAGCACTATTTCCATACTTAGATATATAGTAAAACTCCATCGCTGCGCTCTCTCGTAATAAGAGATATTCTCGTATGAAAAAGTGCTACTTTTCCCATTTCAGAAAAATAGATATATTCAATTGGTAATAATGATAATCCATTATTAAACACAAAATTAGTTATAATGCACTAATAAACTTATAAGGAGCAATATATTTTTTTGATCTACTTTAAAATAATTTTGATTAAAAAACGATAGCGAATTTAGATTGTTTATCAAATTTTTACATTATTTTTAATGCATTGTTTTTTGTTATTTTTAATCACTACACAATTTCGTATTTGTATTCAATAACATAAATAAGCTACTGCTATTATTTATAAACATCAGATCGATTTAATATAATTTTTTAATACCACAAAACTTGAAAGATGTTCACTAAAATAATTATACATTTAACTATACATTGAAATATGCGTAGTTTAAGATTTCGTTAACGTTACATATTCCACTTCGTTTCTGCATTAATACAATTCAAAAAGTCAATCAATAAGTCATGCAGTAGGTAATATATAGAAAATAGTATATTGTAGAAGATATATTTAAATAATGCTTTTATATTTTTTATATAAATAGTGTATACAAAAATAATTCATTAATAAATCCATATATAATATTATAATTTTAAAATAATGAATTATGATATCATCGTTCATTTAATTGCAACATTAAAATATTAATGTTTTTTATTACAACTGAGTAGTATGGGAGTGTGACTTCTACTTCACCCCCCCCCTCCGCCCACGCATAAAAAAAATTTTTTTTTGATGAGTCATCCCCCCCCCCGTGACCTTGACGAACTTGTTTTCCTATTGGCCGATATCAACTAGGTCAAGGTCGTTTCCAACTAAATCGGGGGCGGGGATTCCGAATTTGAGGTTCCCCAGTCGATTTGGGAA
>JAUZND010024384.1:0-24501 GCA_034780555.1 Coelogynopora nodosa | reverse complement strand
TTCAAATGACGATCTTTCTCTAGCCTGCATTGTTGCTTATGCTTGCTATGTTACAATTTACTAGACTTATATACCAAAAAATATAAATTCCAAATTGGAATTTCCAAAAGAGTTAGGATAACTAGACTTATATACTAGACTCCGAAATGGAATTTCCAAAAGCTAAATAAAATTTTATGTACATATAAGTGTTACATAAAATTAAATAGGAAAGTGTATACGTCTTTTTTAACCACCCTGAATTAAAAAATAGGTTTTTAATATATTTTTTCTCTATATTTTTTTCTAAATTTACTTCGTTTATGTTTATCTTTACAAAAGATGATTTTAAACAAAGATTTTATAACTGATAATCTATTATCATAATGTGCAGAACACATGCATTTATAAATGTAATCAAATATTATAATTACTGATACAAAATATGAACTATTTTTCAAAATATTTAATAATTTTTTTATCACTTTAGCGGCCTGGAAGATTATTCAAAATTGGTTATCTGAAGCTGCTAGAAAGAAGGTGGTCTTTGTTCAGCGTAAAGACATCCAGGAATATATTGAGCCTTCAAAACTGTGGGTTCATATGGGTGGCCTGGTAAGTAATTAACATTCTGCATTTCTATTCTCAAGTTCTGTAAGTTTTACCTTTTTAAATGCGAATATTTGATTTTTATAAATAAAATCGTACATTCATTGTTATTGATAACAATGAATACATGTATCTATCTATATTGTGCTTTTTGTTGATATGGAAGTGGTGCTTAAAAAGTGAGCTAAATATAATAATAGGTAATGAGTGAGCTGTTTATGAGGAACCTTTATACCTTCCGCTCGATGAGAGACGTTTTGTTATCAATATGCAGAAATTTTGTATTGATTTTGTATATTATATACATGTTAACATGTGAAGAGTAGATTAACTCATTGTATCATGTAGGCCTATGTCAATATTTAGTCAATATACTTCTCTAAGTTAAAACATTTGATATGTTAAGTCAATACCTATATAAGCAATATAATGATAATTTGTATCTTTAAAATCCGGAATCTAACTTTCTATATATTTTATAATTCATATTATTTTATACATTACCAGTCTTAGGTATCTCATTATTTGTTTTAAAATTAGATATTGCTGTTGTTATATTGTATTACATTAATTATGTTTAATTTCTTTTTATAATTATTTATTGGTGAATATTCCTGACATTTATGCCTTATTATAGAACCAAATACTGTCGGGATATATATTCCGTCACTGAATAGATATACCCGAATTGCTTATTTATGTAAACTATAATTTAGAATCAATTTGCTATTTCACAATATATAATCATATTTAAATCAAAATTCTTTTTTTAACATTTTTAGACTAAAATTGAAAACGAAATAATGAATTCGAAAATTTATTTCCGTATTGCAGTTGATGACAAATTTAATCAAAACCAATTAATTACAATTAGTTTACCAATTAATGCTTAATGTATGGTTCTTGTGAGCTAAATAATAATTAAATTATCAGAAAAATTTTATCCGAAAAAATTTGGGTCAAAAAATATATAAATCAGTTGTTGCGCTTAACGCGTTTAAAATGATTATTTGTACTGATTTACATTTTTTATACAATCAGCTTCTGTGGTTCTGTGCAAGTCATTGGATGTTGTTTGAACTATTTTTCACTCCTACTTCATTCGTAAATTATTTCAGGACAATTACAAATACATGTACACTCCAGAAGATAACTCGTTCACGTCATCTCTTGATGTTATCGATTTACCGACTGAGGTGACCTCGGGTGACGCAGATGACGTCACGGACAACGTCACTCGCAAACGGGAGTTCTCCAGCCGTGTAAGTTCTATTGTAATCTGGGAATAAATATATTGAAATATAAATTGTTAAAAGATAAAGTAAGCTATTGTATAATAGTATTTATAATAATTACAAAAATCATTGTATTAAAAGTCCTACTGAATTATAAAATATTATTTTCCCTCATTATTGTATCTATACTAAAATTGAGCATTGTTTACTATGTGTCTATTAACTATAAGTGAACATTTTATTGAACACCAGTTAGATAAACAACAGACGAGGTTTGTTTTTATATTGAAGATATATTCTGTAATATTTATTAATGCCTAAACTTTGCTGTCAGTTTAATTCGAAGTGATGGGTACAGTATTTCCCTTTGAAATTGTACGATTGTATTGAATTTATGGTTAATGTTTTTTGTACTAATAATAATAAATGTATTTCCTTATATTTCAGTCGACATCTCAAGAAAGTCACAATCGAAATTCGTTGCCTGTAAGGATTTTCAATATGACATTCTCGATTTTTTGTGCATGAATAGTCCGTAATTTTCGTGATGATATTTTTTGATAAATCTAAATGAGTTTGTTTACAGTTACAAAGTTACAATACTGTTCGGTATTCGGTGCCACATGGAAACAACACGATTTGTAAGAAAAAAGGTTACCATGGTCAGGTCACAAAACTAGTGGTTGTGCCGTTGTTAAAATATCCAACTAGAAATATTAAGTTTTTACGAATGACTACTATATTTATATAAAGAAATATAATGTTTGAAGAACTAATGAAAAGGATTGTCACTATATTTTATGTTGTTTATATTATATGTAGGTACAATATATTATATAAAAACAATATTCTATAGACTGATTGAACTAATGAGAATATTACATATGATAATTATCAAATTCGATTACCTTTGCTTAACTTTCATTCTTAATGGCGTTATATAATACATACAGTGTCCAAAATATTCCGCCAGATTTTTAGTACAAATTATAAGCCGAATTTTATCCATTACTTATAATACAAATGTAAAACAATTATAATACTAAAAGTGTCCCCAGATTGGTGTAAATCTATTTTCAGAAGTTAGAAGTATTACAATTGTAATAAAAGTAATGGATACAATTTGGCCTTTTACTTTGTACTAAAAATCGGGCGAAGCTTTTTGGACACCCTGTATTATATACTTTTCATATTAACAACAGATAATCTACTAGACATTATTTTTCACGAATCTTGATAATTTTTATAACCGTCGCGTCGAGGTCATTAAAAAATAACTGTTTATTTCTAGCAAGATATTTTCACTATACTATACTGCATACGACATACACCCTTTCGATACTAACATTGTTTTTAACAAAATTAAATGAACGAAGATATTATAAGAAAAGTATAGAGTGACCCTTCTATACATTTAAGCACGAAAATGTCTTCCCTCCGAAATTTTATATCCTTGTAGGATTATATTAGCAACCTATAATATCAAAATACATGTAAAATATCAACTTTTACTACTTACTGTAGCATTTAAGCTGATAAAATGATATTTAAAATTTAGCGATATTGGTTGTAATCTTTACTTAACATGACTGTATTCAGTTCCTATCAATAAAAGTTCTGTGAATTTTGTCTTATGGTTAACTATTAATTTCTGTTGGAAAAAAAGTTAAAGCATTGTTTGGTTGTTTGAAATGAATAGTTATTTATTTTATTTTTGTTGTGAACAACATTTTATTTAAAAAATATGTTTGTCAATTTTGTTTACACTTTTTGTATAATTATCAATCGTATATTTACTTTTTTTTGAATAATCAAATTTACTTTTTTACCTATAAACTTTATTTTCTGTTCTCTTTATGGAAATTCGGACAATTTCCTTAATTTTCTCTGAAATTCTCTTTCTATTTATTTACTAAATTAAATATAGGGAGCCCAAATGCTACTATAATTTTTTTAAATAAAAATAATGACTGTTCTTATTGTAGCTATCACATCAATTTGTTATATTTCTTTACTAAATTTGCGATAGCCAGGGGTACGTAAAATTCTATTATGTTTTTTAGTACAATTGAATTTTCTAATCTTTCCTCAACCATACATAAGTTATTTTTTTGTTAAAGATTTTACCTGATAGAAGTGGATAGCAATATTTCTTCTATGTGTTACTTCCCCTCCCCCCCAATATTCATATTAATCTCTGTATATATTTCTAGTTATTTATAAAAAAAAATTATCTCTATAAAATGGATGAAAATTTTAATCTACATTTATTCTTCTATATGGATTGGATACTTCACTTATTAAAAATATATTTTGCCAGAATCCTGTTTTTTGTCCTCTTTCTCAATCAATCCCTTCATCTCCCTCTTTGTGTTCACGCTGAGTCCCTTCATTTCTCCCCCCTCCACTATCTCCACCCTAACCCCCCTCTCCTATCTCCACCCTAACCCCTCCTCACACAACTTCTCTGGCACCACTCAAACCTCAATAGCACAAATCCAGCAGCGCCAACAGCATGAACATCCGCGACCGATCGCCCAGGAGCAGCAGTGAAGAGAACAGTTTCATCGGTCGGTTCATGACCGTGTGTCCTGCTGATCACCTCATCTTTCGGTCGTCTCTCGGTCCCTCGGCGCTCTCTACTGATATCAGCTGCATTGAGAAGATCTCTCTGGCTAACAATCAGGAGCAACCGGTTGTTTTCAAGGTATTAATTTCTATTTGTTTTAATTGTTGTCGTTTTCACCTGGGCTTCCCTATATACCTTTGGAGCACTGGGTGGCAAGGAAAATATTAAAACGTATTTATGATCTATGTAAGTTTATTTAGATTCAATATAATCTGTTTTAGATTTTGCATAATTTGTCAGTGTTTAATTATATATAAATATTAGTTTATAATGGTAAACCATTTTTTCCTTCCTTCTACTGATCCGATATTATTTATTATTCTTTGCAGAGTTTGTGAATATTTTTTTCAGTTTACTTTGTTTGAGTCATTCCTGACTCGTGCTTTGTCATATTTTCTTTTATCAGTTAACCATCTGGTTGTTTTCATATTTATGTTGTATCTTTCTTTGGTTTATGAGTGCTAATTTCTCTTTTGGTTCCCATATCCATAGATAATCATTATACATTTACTATTTATCCTATTCTCTATTCTCGCCTTCTCCCTCTCTCCCTCTACACAACTCACAACTCGCTGTCTACCTTCAAGTCACACTAATACCACAGGCCATTAGCTCTCCCGCTCTCACTCATGCTCCCACAGATCAAGACAACATCACCAACCGACTACCGCATTCGACCGAGCGCCGGACTCATTGCTCCCGGAAGCTCGCAGGAGGTCGAGGTTCACTACCGGCCGACCAGACCGACATCCGGGTTCCCCACCTCCAGTGACCCCCCAAACTCCTCTCCCTTCTACTCCCATCCCGGCGGTGGTGGCGGACACAAGACCAACAACAGCGACAAAATTCAGATCCTGGCCCTTCCGGCCTCCAAGGCTATGTCGCTGTCGGAGGCGCTCTTGCTGCTGAAATCGACCCCCAAGGAGACAGTTATGGAGCACAGGTAATCTGTCCGCGGGAAATCAAGTTGTTTTCAATCGTTTATCTGGGTCACTTACAAAATGATGTCGGAGAAAATAATATACCGGTATCTTTTACATGTTGTCCGATTTCTCCACCTTTGTAATTGAATTATGTGAAAACTATATTTTGTATTGTGAAAAGTGAACTACAATAAATTTCTATACTAATAAATCACGGCATGTCTAATCTAAATTTAGACGCTCATGCAGTTGCTATATCATTACATAATGGAACTGTGTTCTGTGAATATAAAATTGCGTCACTTCAATAAATAAAAACCTATCAAATGTTTTTGTTAAAAATAAAGTTACGTAATTTTAGGATGGAAAATATGATATAAAGATGAGATTTATTAATTTAAACTTCGGTTAAAAGACTCCTAGGATATTAAATTAAACAAATGTATCCAACATAAAAAGAAATGACATTAATAAATTTACATCCAGTAGACAACAATTACATAAGCGGAGAAAAATTTATATATCCACAAATAAACAAACGAAACAGCGAAAAACTTGTTGTACTTTTTTTAAGCCACGCATGGGAAAAGTTTTAAATGTTATTATTATTATAACTTTAATGTTAAAAGTATAATATTATAATATACAAATTAGAGTTTATTAAAAAAAATTATACCTTTAAACTTTAAATAATTTAAAATATGACGTAAATTTTTATGTTACATGTTAACAAATCTGCGCGTAATTGTAATAATTTGAAAATAATTACGACATGTTTACTTGCACCTAAATATTTGTTTATGATTACAATATGAACTGGTTGGTGAATCGTTTCTGCTTAACTGATTAATCATTTACTATTGTATAAATGGCACTGTATTTTTCTTTTTCTTTGACATAATTTGTCAATTTGAAAAAAAATACGACTGTGATGTAGTCATTGTATAATTGAACGTTAGAAAATATAAAAAAAGCTGAATTTCACCTGTTAAAATTGGGAAACACGCAGAAAATGTCGTCAATATAGCGGAAGTTTTTTTTAGGCGAAAAATGTATATGATAATAGATTTCATTTTATGAATTTTAAAATTTGATGTTTTAATCAATAAATTAATAATTAATTAATGGCATCATCTGTCATATTAAACACTCTTTAAATATAATTAAAGATTAATTAGTTAGGCATGTTAACTAACTGCGCCAAATATTTAATAGAATGTATAATGGACAATTTCAACTAAATTGGTGTTGAATTACATTAAAATGAAAAGTAGTATAAAAAGTATGCTCATGGTGTTATCATTACTGGACATCATCGCTTTTTATTGAAGGTGTAGACTTGCTAATTTCTTCATCTTCTTTTTGAGTAAATCTAACTCAATGTGATTTTCATGTTTTTTCGTTTTGTTAATCAGCTTTACTTAGTCGCCAAGGAAGTTCAATTCCTTTGGTTGGTAATGTATAGAAGTGCATTTTTCTTTCTACGATAACTATTTTTAACTTGGGCATTCTATTATGTATAAACACACACATATATATATATATGTTTTGGTATAGAGTATGGAGTTCCTTCATAAGTAGTTAGTATGACTATTATGAGGTTGCTTTGTAATACTGATATTACGGCATGATTCTTTTATATATTATTTAAAAATTGTAGAATCAGAATCTTTCAATATAAAAAATTAATAAACATTATAAGATTTTCTATTTTATTATCTTTTATTTATAATAATTTTCATTAATTTTTGATAATTTGGTCTAATAAAATGTTTTCCTCTTTATGTTAATATGCAGACTTTATAAAGTTGGAAAAGCATTTAAATGTAGATTTCAAATTATGGCTGTTCACTTCTGTTAGATACTATTCTTATATCATTATCAAGAATATATATTTTTAATTAATAAGTTATAAAGCTTAGATTTTAGTATTTTTATCGTATTTAGGTGTGCTAATATTTCTATCTATTTTACTATTGCGGCTAAATTGGGCGCTAGATTGAAGAAAAACGTTTGATTTCCTGAAAACGTTTAATATTTTACAATAACACTAAATAAAGATTGTTGATTTTAATTGTTATTTTGTGTAAAGAAATTATTTATTTTAATTCGATTTAAAATTACTGCTAAATTTTAATTGTATATCATGAATAAGTGTAGGAATTTAAATATTTAAAAGTACCTAATTGATAAATTCCTGGTTAATTTGATTTCATGTTATTTTGATGTATGTGAAATATCTAAATACAATTATAGAGTGGTTCAGCCTAATACCAACAATGGTTTAAAGAATACATCGATACATTCTCGTAACGCAATTTATATATATGTGCAATGTAAATTTTAGACTTTCGTGTCGACTAGTTCTGGCTGGCGAAGACATTTCACCGGAAGAAGTAACTCTTGAGTCCATTAACAAAACGGTATGTATCCTTATTTTCATTGGGGACACTTGTGTTATATTTGCTTATGTGGCAGTCATTCAATGTCATTATTAATTTTATATAATGCTCGATTATTTTACTTATGATTAAACATTGACTGAGCTGAATGTGCCATTTTTATTTAATGTTAATATTTTAACATAAAATTATTATTAAAAAAATATTGAAATAAATATAAAGACTTTTTATTATAATAAAAAATATGAAAACGAAGAGGTAACTTGTGAACTTTTGACGCAATATATCTTGATTCTAACAATTGGCATCTAATGTTTCTGTTAATTCTTATAATTAATAGTCAATACATCATTTGTATTGGTTGGCTATTTGTTTTTTGCAGTTATACGATTTTGGTAATTATACGGAATATTACAAAATGTTACAATTAATTCAAGTATGTATCTTAGACGTGCGCAGGATTTCAGGAGGGGTGTGTGCGCAAAACATTATAGGCGCCATAAAATACTAAAAAAATCCCAGTTTTACTCCATCCTCCTCTTAATTTTACTTTTACTACTAAATGTTATTGTTAAATATAAAAATAATTAAAAAAACAGTAAACTTTATAAATTACTTTATCAATGGCGCTTTGTAAATTTACAATGACGCTTTGTATATGTACCAAATACATGATCAAATTTTTTGTTTTATAGCTTGAAATAACCGTAAAATACGTACGAACATTTTAATATTTAATACATGTTAGTACACAAGGTTTTTATACTAAAAAATAAAAATGTTAAACTTTGAAAGTATTTACCTTGCATGTTTTGGCTGCTGAAACCGAAACTAAATGTAAACAAATATAAGTGAAAGAATTACATTTAAACCATTTTTTAAAAAGTACTTTAATCTTTATAAAATTAGTCATGAAGAAACTTGTTCAGAACAGCTGCAATTTACATAGCCCCAAAAAAAATATAGGCGGCAATTTTCTGAGGGGGGTGCGCGCCGTCTATGTGTATTGCATAATATTATATGTGTGTAGATTCGAGCTTAGAATAATGCACATTTTTAAATATAAATTTAACAATTTATAATTCATGTTTTATTGAACCACACAGTTTTATGTGTTTATTTTCATATTCAACAAATAAATTTAAAAAATCGGATAAAAACGTTTAAAAAAATTGTAACAACACTTGCTGTTTGTTGGAATTAATATATTATTGAACTTTGTCGAGATTTTATGTTGATAAACTTGAATACATACTATCCTTATTGTGTTAACTATGAATTACATTTTGAACTTATATTCTATATGTTTTATCATATTTCTTTTTTGTATTTTAATATAAGCTTAAATGTCCTTATTTTAGTCAGCCACTCGGTTCCTCCGTGCATTGGTAACGAAGAATAACTGACTTTTTATATATATTTAGTTATAAATAAAATAAATAATTACAACAATAAAAAGTTTTATTAACTGGATTCATCAAATTTTCAACGAAGTGTTATTGTAGATTAACGTATTATTTTCATTATTATCATTATTAACGTATAATGATTAATCTACTTCGAGGACATCGGGAGGGTTGTCCTCGACCTACTTTTAAAACTTGTAATTATTGATATTATATATTTAATTATATTCTTAACTAAACATTTCTTTAAAAGTCAGTTATGCTTTTTTTTATTGCAAGGAAGAGTTATCCACACTGTTGATGATTTATGACATTTGATTATAGTATGTTATATATATATATAACATGGTAACAACATTAACAGATCCATGCAATATATTTCCGTATTGAATTATCTCCCTGTTTCTAGCGCTATAAAGATATCATCTGACCTGTATACGTACCTTTCAGCTTATCAAAATGCAGGAAAAGTTGAACCAGATGGATGCCAGTATGGAGTTGTTAACGTTCTTCCTCAAGACGCTGATAGTGCTCGCTATTGTGGCCCTCATCGTCACAACATTTCGACTCAGCCTCCGCTGATCAGTTTATATAGGCCTCAATCGACTCCTCACATTTATTAAACATCTCTGTTTTTATGTTCTTTATTTGTGATCAAGGAAATATATTTTTTATCTATTTCATGTGAAATAAATTATGTATAAATATTTTGACTATTGTGTGGATGCTTCGATATTGTTTTTCTTATGTCTATTCTTTTGATTTGTTTATTAATTACTTTCCTGTTTATATGACAACCAAGGTTACATGAACCCCTATTTGATTGTTTTCATGCATATTAATTATTATTATACTGTGTATCAAGTTTTATAGATTGTTTTGTTGATGAAATACACCAATAATTTTTATTAATTTCTTATGTTTCCCGTTTTAAGATTAAAAACTGTGGCTAAAAGTGCCTAGCAGTGTCACACTTTCTATACTACATGTAACAAATATTTATTTATTTTAAATATTGCTGGTGTTATTCAATCGGATTATCCTGTCATTTTAGTATATGTGAGAGGTATTTAAAAAAAGTTTAGCATATTACAAGAGTAAAATGTAATTGATACAACGAATAATTTTTATACTTTTACAAATATTTTGAAAGAATCATTTATGAAATAATTGATACGATTTATATATATTTATCCCTTCCTGTAAGACTGACAATATTTTGTAACCATATTGGTAATTCATAATGAAATTATTGATAATAAAATAAATATAGTTTCTGTTATATTAATTTTAATATTTTGTAACCATATTGGTAATTCATAATGAAATTATTGAAAATAAAATAAAAATATTTATATAAATATAGTTTCTGTTATATTAATAAAATTAAACAATAGTTACTAATGTAAAATGTTATAAATCCTACTCTTAATTTTGATTAAAAAATGTTGTGTAATTTTAATTAAAAATATTATACACGGAAAACGCTTCTGACTACTGAGATGCGTAAATATGGCTAAAAGAAAGCTTCGGCAATTCTATTTTGTTTAAATTAAAAGTTGAGACAAATTCAACTATTATGTCTGCCGTATAAATTGTATAAAGTAGTCAACTATATATATTTTTTAAAACAATTAGAACATTTAAAGTGGTAAATTGATCAGTGTATTAGAATAATTTAAAAATAGAGCAGGAATTTGAATCTATTTAATAATCTAAGCTAAAATGTAAATATCAAAGTAATACGTAGCAGTTTAAATTGGAATTAGTTATTCTGAATAATCTGACTTAAAAGCAGAAACAGGTTTCCAAATTATGAATACGAGTGTAAATAGAATGATAAAAAACAATCAATATATGTATAATACAGTTTTCTGTGCCTATACCGGACAAGCATAAATCTAAACAAATCGTCCGGTTTATTGAAAATGGAGAAATCAAGGCCATTCTGCGTTGCGTTATGTCTATAAAAATAAACTTGGAACACCCATGTTTATTTCTAAAGACATAATGTTATATGTAGCTCTATTTAGGTAGTGTAAATAAAAAAGTTAGTAATGGATGTCTTCATTTTACTTTGCAATACTTCATGAATCAAAGCATCACTGAAGAAAACCAAACCTGATTTCATCAATTCTCTTTTACAGTCATCCATTGATAGGATTGACATGTCCTGTGGAGCGCTTCAACAATGTCAATGGCCACACGTGACTTCACAAAACTGCAATTGAAAAGTCGTCCAGCCTGAATTACATGTAGCTAAATACATTATAATATTGTGTTAAGGACTTCGGGGAGCGCCTGGTGTACAGTTTAGCCGCGTTCGGTTTATAGGTGCTATTTAATATAGAAAAGATAGGAAGGTAATATTAGTTTTTTATCTGGCGTCCAGTTTGAACAATCGTCCGAATTAGACACGTCCGGTTTAGGAGTAGTAGACTGTACAAGTTTTCTTTTGAAAGTAATAAAACAGTCCTAACAGTCACTCCGACACATCGCTATTTTCGGTTTTTGAAATAGTTACTATTTTTTTGGTATCATTGAATAATGTTGAATACTATTGTTTTTACAATTTCAATACTTCTTGGAAAGTTAACTGAACTTAGGTAATAATTTGAAGTTGAACTAGTGTGAATTTAATTTTTTCTTCATCATTTCTTCGAACCATGAATGTTAAACAGAGTTGAATTATTAAATTTAGAGCAGTTATTACCATAAATACATTTTTACAAAAAACTAGCTTTTACAAAGTACTCAATGGAATACAATATTTCAAGATATTCGCTGTGCTTAAATTTGTACGTTTAATGTTCTCCAATAATTTGTTTACTTTTAAATCTTGTTTTATTTGAGCTAAAACTTTCTCTATATTTAAAAAGTGTAATTATATAGTATATGGTTCGATTTAATACTACAAGTATAAAATACTTACTCGTTAAACAAATAAATTTTATTATAATTTTTTAGTTTGATTACTATTGATCGGCAATATTGTTTTACAGTAAATATCAACATTTAAAGTGTATAAGGCAAATATATGTATAACTTGCGGTTACATCATGATTCAAATGTGTCACATGACCTTTTTTATACTAAACTATCTAAAATACATATGTGAACACTATAATAAAATTAAATAAGTTAAAATAACATCTGCTACTGTTTCTTAGTATACTTTTAAAAAGTGCATTACTTGTGTATATGTATAAGTTACAGTATTCTGTAATAATGTAATTTAAGTATATGTATACACTGACAACTTATATGAACCTGTATGGAAACATACGTTATGCATATATACAATCGAGGATAAAGCACGTAATTTTATTCATATCAATAATAAGCGAGTAGTACAAAAGGATTAGACAATAAAAATCATAACCAGTTCAAAAATAAATATTTTTTATATAAAGGATTTCATTACTAAATAAACTGGCATTATTACATTATTGCAATATTTTTTAAAATATATTTTTATTACAATTTAAATGTTTATAGTTGCCTAACAATATAAATATCAAAAATATGTTGTACTTTACAATACTATGTATACAAACTACGAATATATCAACGAAAACATGTGTATGTGATAAAAAGTGAAATCCACAAGATACTAAAAAGTCTATTGAACTAATATTGAATTATGACAAAAACAAATCGAAAGTAGAATTTGTTTGGAGTAGCCTAGTTAAATGATAAAAAACAGCAAAATTTTAGATTGTAATTGTGCATAGTACACAAAATGTATAAAATATATATTTTTACTATGATTCGTTCCTGTTTCTAATCTAAATAATGTATTTATGCCTACATTTCTATTAATACTTAACTAATCTATACTAAACTAATTATAAGGACCATCAATTTAATTTAGATATAAATGCTTATTTCTTGATCAGTTCCGATGTAAATTCACATAACCTACTGCATAAATAATTATACTTATCTATTATGTACAATTGTAATCTTTATTATCTTGCTGTAATTTGCCATTTAATTTATCAAAACAAATAGATATATAGACATAGTCTTTATATTATTGTGCACTTAGATTACATGTACATATAACTGTTCAATGTAGATCAAATAGTAAGTGGTTCTTATAATGGTCAAACATCTATAAACATAATTTTATATTAACGTTTTGTATTTATAGTAAATTATAGATACTTTTTATATATATATGATATGCACTGTGTACTATTTAAGCGCTATAGTACCTACTTGTACTTGTAACTACTTGTACCAAATTAGTATGTTCAAGAAGTTTGCACATTAATATGAGATATTATAAGAAAATATATAATACTTATATAAATATGATGTATTTATAGTAAAAAATGTATCCTAAAAATGTTATAGCTTGCGTTTACTCCTTGTGAAAACATATCATTATTTGGTTCACGTTATTTAAATTAATTAATTAACCAACGGTTTAAACCAAATAATATAGGAAAATAAGTTGAAGAACGATATTTTCTTAAACTGTATCTAGAACTTCAAGTTCGGATGAAACCTCCTGATCTCTCTCCTGACATGTTTTGGAACTTTCCTCCGCCTCTTGGCTAAGGCAATGATCGTGCGCGCTCAAATTAGAAAAATTAGGGATTTCATTAATGTCGTTAAAATTGGTGAAGTCCATCTGAAATCCGCCCCGATTCTTCTGATAGGTGACCATCTGCTGGAACTGGTAGCCCCAGAGAATCTCCTGGGGCATATAGGAGCACCGCGCCTGTGTCGTTTGCCCGGTTGACTCGGCGACCCCCTCAAGAATGATCACCAGCTCAAAGTGGCTCTCCGTGAAGTCCTTGCAGGACATGTTCCAGAAGGGCGAATCCTTGTCGATTGTATGACAGATAAGAACAGGCCAGACAAGGAAGAGGTTGCTGTCCGCACCGTCGTTGGTTCCAAACGCTACTGACGCCTGTTCTAGAGGAATAATCTTTAAGAAAAATCGAGTAGGTATTATTCTGTTTTTAGCAACTATAACATGTTTATAAATACATTATTGGATTATACTATGATATGGTTATAAGATTTATTATTGGATTGACAATGAAGAATTTACAAAAATAATAATAATATTTTCTTCCAAATAAAAATGTTCGGCATTCGTTCGGTTTTTGTTCGCGACATCAACTTTATCACTGGACTCCTTTATTTCATAGTACTATCATTAAATTTTGCACAAAAATATCATCGATTGTTGACATACACAGCATCAACCGTCATCGTCAGAGTTGGACAGGGGAATGGCGATTGTTATTCATTAAGTATATATCTCATTTAGACGAACTAATACATACCATACATAGTAAATATAGATTTGTGCACGAGAAATGAGTGCATCTAAACGATTTATTGCACGAGGTTGACGTAGGCCAAGTACAACTAACTTTCTGACGCGTTCATGAATACAAATCAGTTGTTTATTCAATTTTATATAAATATGCCGGACTTTGTGCAATCTGTGAACGATACAAGTGGGGAAGTGACCGTATGTGAAACACTAATTGTAAATTGTTTGCTATATACGTCATGGCTGAGATACGGAGCGCATTTAATCAATTAATTAAGCTATATCTGAAATCATTTTGTCATAATAACTGCCTATTTTTTTCATTTGAAAGAAATACGTTTTAATTAATTAGGTAAAATTTGAAAATAATTTTATCAAAACGAACAGTATCTTTATAAAGTAAAAAGTTGGTCAATTGGAACATTATATTATAAATAATAGCTATGTCCAAATAATAAATACAATTTAACAGTATAATATTTATTTGAATAAATTAAAATTCGAAATTAATAGGGATTTCCACAAACTATATTTTTAATGACAATTAAAAAAATCTATTGAATAACACAATTGACTATTTTTTATAATATCTCATCGGATTATTTATAATTATTATATGGTAGTGTCTTCATGTGGCGAAATGCTCAATTTTGTTTATTTTATTGTTTTTGTATATATCAGACGAACTCTTGAAGGAATCTATTACTTTTTCTAATTGTAATATTTAAAATGTTTAATTGTATTATTTAAGTTTTAAAATTGTATTATAATTTTTTTAATTGTGTTATGATTTTTTTATTGTATTATTTAAATGTACAATATAATAAATATACTTGTATAAATATATAAATTCCCTTTTTTTAATGTACGTAATTAGAATTATATAATAAATTATATACAATCTTATTGTGTTTATATAGCATAATGTTATCCAAGATATTTCTAAAAACTTCAAATTTATTAAGCTCTATTAAATAATTTAAGTTTTAACGAATATGTATACAATATATTAAAATATTTTTAGGTATTAAATGTTATGCAACTAAAATATTTTGCATTTAGTTATGATTGTTTATTATCTATTTTGAATGTCAGAACCGTTTCACAATACTAGTAAACGTAAAATATAATAAGGAATTTATTTAGCCTATTTTTAAATAGGGAAGAACACAACTGTTGTTTTATAATAGCTGTTATATTATACGATTGAATACATAGAAATCTTTTTTATATTTGAATATAATATTGATCTGCTTGAAATTTTTTAACTTTGTGTTAAATCTATAAGAATGCATGATAATAGCATAATGCATATATAATAATATAATTTTTATAATAATCGTATTTTTCAAATTTAGTACGATTATGGAGTAATGCCGCAAATTCAATAAAAACAATAAAAATTATAATGTTAATATCTTTTATATTTATATTATAGAACTTATTCATTGTTTTTATCATGTGGTTAAAACTATAAACAACAGTTTCTTATTAATATTTAAAGATATGATGTAAATACCATCCATAAATTATAATATTGTTATCTTTCTATACATCTATACCCCACATATTATTCTTCCCAATTATGTAACACATATTAATCTTGACTGAGACATTGTGAGACATCTGAGACTGAGACGTTCTCTATATAGAACGATCTGCACTCTTAAGCAGGGCAGCAGCCTGGTTTTTCCTCTATAGTCATCAATAAAGTACGTCTATTGCTCAACTGCTCGCAACATATATATATTAAATTAATTCTAGACAAATTCTTAGAGCAATAATATTACTTCACAATAAAATGAGAGGTTTGTTTTGTACATTTGAGGCCAATAAATACTTGTATTTGATTAACATTGTGGCTAATGAGCAAAGCAGCGTACTTCTTAAACCTAAACCTATAATGAACTATACAAATTCAGTAGCTATACCTTTCTGTAGAAAATATATAATGGCATTTTTACGACCGGTCGCTACAGAAATTAACCTTGAAATATTGCATTGTTACTTTTTTATTGCTATATACATAACGGTTTCGGAATTTCCTTTAATAATGATATAATGTTTAATACGATGTATACACAACGCATTAGAACATATTATAGATAATCAACATACAATAGTATGACCATTAGCTTGAAACTTTTTCTCGTCAAACTGCACTCAAAGTATAGATGAGCTAAGTTATTATATTACTAAAGTCAATGTCAAATATGACCTTAACAAGCTTAATGTGACCTTAATCTTATTTTTACCGAACAAGAATGACTGAAATAAAATGGCTGTATTATAAATATAAAAATAATGTAATAATAAAATGATTAAATATTATTTATTAATTTTTTTTCTCTTGCGTTAAATAATTTTTTTGAATCATTTTAAGTTGTTTAAGTTGTTTTAAATCATAATAAAATATTTTGAAAATTAGAGAAAAACCAGATTAAATTTCATTTTATTAAAATGTGTGATATTATTAATAGATAATGCCAATAATTAATATATTTGCGTCTCAAAAAGTTAATCTTTAGTGCTTTTTATATAATCATAACCGCTTAAGCCACAAATATTTCAAAGATTTAGATAGTATATTATATAATTTAAGCAAATTTAATCTAACATAAGATAAAAGGAGAATAATACATTTTTTAGGAGTTAAATAATTTAACACAAGTACAAATTTACATTTATTTACTTTCAATTATATTTAATTATTGTAATAAAAAAATCTATTAATTATATTCTGAGATTGTTTTGTTTTACAATCCAAATTTAAAATTGGTCAATGTCTAGTATAACAAAATCAATATGATATTTCTCTTCTATATATATACATATACTCAAAATTATAATTATAGAAGTGATAGTTTCAAAAGACATCATAAATGTTCAGCCAGCACCAATTCACGCTTCATTAATTTTTAATTTGTATTGAGTCTGACACGAAATACTATTTATTGTCAATTAAGTGACAGCTGAAATCTCCGTTTCAGTCAGCGCCAAAGCTGTTTTCGTGGGTAAAAACCAGTGAGACTGATTCTTTTATTATTTTTCCGTGTTTGCGAGAAAGTGTTTAATTTGAAATCATGATCGCGTGTCATTGATCAATATATAAGTGATCTTATCACACTGTCACATAAATTTATTGTGTTCAGGTAATTAATTTCAATTTACTTTTATAAATTATACTTATTTGTGTAGTATTAGATAAAACCTTATTTCTACAGAGTTTGGTGAGAAAAATCAGCATAAACACATATACGAAGCTGTTAAGTTGTTCACCAAAATATTGTGAAACTTTATAGTTAAACAGTTCATAATTAAATTAATTATAGTTTATTTTTTTCTACTAATATTAATATTTTGCAACTTTTTGAAATAATACTCTTTAATTTGATGTCAAACTTATAATTATTTGTTATTACGGCGTAACCTAATGATCTAGCCTCCAGATAACCGGGAAATATCAATTTTAAAAGCGCAGAAGTGTTTTCTGTGAGTTTTCTGTACCTCTCCCTTTTTACTATTGTATACCGCGAAAGGCGATATGACAAGGATGATATTATGAAAAAATGACGAATAATATATATTTGAAATCTATTGAAACGCACTGTGTGGTCTAATATATTTTCGAACCTAATTTTGCACAATGAATTTTTATCTAACAAATTTTACTTGAAGCGAAACTAAAAATTCATTAAAAAATTCTTTCGAAATCCTTTATGACATAATTCATTGTAAGACAATGTTACCATTAAAAGCTTAAATATGTTTTTAAATGATTTTTAGATTGTGTCAAAACCCAAAAAATGCCGCTATTTATTACGCCCATGTCAGGCGCGGTTCCAGGATTTTGATAAGGACGGGTTTCAAAATTAAAAAGGGGCACATATCATGAAATTTGAATATTTCACTATAAATTACACCTTATAACATGTCAGTAAAATTTTTAAAATAATTAATGAAAAGGGCACTTTGTTTTTAAGGGAGGGGTTCCACATTCCCCCTGAATGTTAATGTTGAAAAATATCTTTCATAGTAAAAATAACCCAATGATTAATTATTGCATGGAGTATATAATTGCCGGAGAAAAATATATAACTTATTAATGACTATATTCAAAAAATAAAAATTGTAGTAGTTGGAAGAATTAAAATTTTCCTAACGAACTAGATTTTAGAAACGTGCACATTAATTCGTAGCCTTAGATTGGAAGGGGCTGTGAGGGTTAAAAATCAAATAATTACTTATTTCATATAACAATGAGGCCTTACATTTTTATAAAAATAATTTTCCATTTTATTACGTTCATTTCTACGTAAAACATATCAATACTGTACGTAAAACTGTTTGTTCAGTAACTATACCTTACCTCTCCTTCAGCTGTGATACGTTTTTTAAGAAAAATGCCTCTTATTGTGGAGCATATGAAGTGCGACTTGCGCATATCTCCAACCCGAAAGATGAGCATTCGTTTTCCGTCCCGTTGACCGATGACGGCCTTGTTGCTAAACATCAGTGTCAGCGTTCGCATTTTGGGACGAGTAAGTTTGGCAAAGATGATGCCTGTCACGAACACCTAAACGACAACGGGGTAGTTGGAGTGGTACATTGGCCGGGAAGAATGTGACACGGTAAAGAAGACTCAGTCTTATAGTATTCTAGCGGACATGTGTTTTACTAATAGTTTATACAAGAAAATGTGGTTTTTAAAATATAATATATTAATAAATCCATGGAAAATAGTATTGAGTTGTTATTAAAATAATATTATACCTTTTAATGATATACATATTAGTGATATATAATATAGTAAATTTTATATAAAGAAATAGCGTAATATCCTGAGCTTTAAGTGTTCGATTTCTTGGAATTATATGTATTTAAATGTAGATTTTATATAAATATTTGAAAAATTTGTAAAATTATATTTTTCGATTCTTATAAATTTATTTTTTTAAACATCAATTTTTTGATAACAATCTATAATTGACAATGTATATGATAAAAAATGAAGTTGTGCTGACATTTTTATAAATAAAATATCGAATGAAAAAACGATGTAGCCCCTAACCTAAAATACTTTTCTTTATTTAGCTTTGAAAATGGAAGCTATCAATGTAATCAATTTATTTAATCAATATCGATTGATTTATGCAATTGTGATAATATAATAGGCTATCCGATTTCAGACATTTTCGTTATATCAGTTTTGTATACAATAGATGTAAATAACCGAAAACAGATATTAATAAGGATAATTTTATATAATTTAATAATGTAATATAATTATAATATTTATAAGTATTAAAATAAAAAATCACAAATGAAACTTTTCAAAATTAAAATTAATACGGGCCTATATAGGCCTATTATATATGTATAGTAGGTATTGTAGGGATATCCAAGCAGAGATGTTTCGTTTTTTAGATTCATCAGAGGAATACATACCTCACTTATGGAATAATACTTGATATCAGGGATTAGTTGCTTAGGTGCGGGTTGCGTTATGATGATGAGTCCCAAAAGTAATGAATCAGACAGAGCTATTAATACTTACTTATTAATATATGTATTAGAAAGTTTCAAATACCATATAGTTAATTTTAAATTCTAATGTGAGTTATTTATATGTTTTTCCTTCTTATTGATTAATTGGTAAGTATATTATCTATGCCTGATATTTATCATTAAAAGATTATGAAAATAATTTGTTTTAAATCTGAACGTATACTAAAATAACTATGTACTATTAATAACAGCTTAACGCGCAGTAATATAGTGAATTAGTTTGATTGAATTTGATTGAATCTCGGTGAAAATCATTTCTTATTTGTAATTTTGTATGTTCTCCTCATTTCGTTTCACTTAGATTAATTTAGATTGTAAATTGAAATAAATTAATATCAGTTCGATGTTAAAAATAAATAAAAAGTCAAAAGCTGAATAAAATAGATAACTATGCTGATAACACAACTCAATGTAAAATATAGCTCAACGAACGGTTATCTATTTTATTGAGCTTACACGTTTTTTGTGTTATTTTTGGTTACTATTTAGTTACATTAAGTATAATAAAAACTATATTTAGTTAATATGTATTAAGAGTAATACACCAATAAAAACATAGTTAATAAGTTATTAATTTATTCCGATGTAGGAACTAATCATTTATCAAATTTCATCATTATATATAATCCAACAAATACCTTAGTTTTGTATCTGCAATTTGAGAAATGATACTGATATAATAAATTTACACTGGCAATATAGCCGTGTTTATAATAATAATAATATAAGTAAAAATGTCATTAAATACTGAAGGAAATGATAATGAAGTTAATTTTAGATGTTTTATTTATCTAAAGTTCAATTAATAAAATAGAGTTTCAGATTTTTAAGAAAAAACAAACAATTTGAACAATTTTAGTGCATCAAAAGTACTCATATGAAATTTAAAAAGTCTACTGAATTTAATAAATGTTTTAGAAAATATGTTATTTGTTGCATTCTTTAATATATTCATAAATATTTAACAAGTTTTCTAACCTGAACGAAATATTGCAGTTGATGATTCTTTATCAGGCGCATCGGAGCGTTTTAAAAAGTGGGAAGCCTGTCATGGTAATGGGACCTTGATCAAAATTTATTCTAGACTTATATAGCATAAAACTGCAAAAATCCTTTGAAAATTAATATGTTTATTGAAATTATAAATTTTTTCTACAAAAAGTGGGGTGGCTTAGTGGCCCCCCTGGCCCCCCCACTTCCGACGCGCCTGTTTATTAGTTTAGACTCATATTCCTTACATTCGTCATATATATTAATAATCCCTTATTCAGCTGTACACACATATTCAATATATATTTATGGTAATTGGTAGTTGGGTGGCTAGTTCGAATCCTAAGTAGTGTAACATATCTATTTCTGGCCGCCAGTTGTGTCCGTCGGATATTTTGCCGAGCTATTAGAAGTTTTTTCAGATTATGTATAACTGGCAATGTAGAACGGGTTACCAAATAAATACAATTATACACTTTATATATACCTGAATAAGGACTCCAAAGCAGCTCTGAATCATAAGAACAATAATACCCTCCGGACAGTTGCTCGTCACCATTCGAGCGCCGTATCCAATCGTATGCTGAGTCTCGATACTGAACAGAAGAGCGGTCGCAAAGTCGTTGACATTTAAGACGCACATCTTATAGTCACTGTTGGCCAGGTTTTCAGGGAGAAGGTCGTCATGTGCGTAGCACATGATCCACCAAATCACCGCAAATACGACCCAACTAATTACGAAGGCGCATACAAAGATAAGAAAGCTATATCGCCATTTCATGTCGATTACTGTCGTGAAAATATCAATGAGAAATTGCATACTCTTCTTTTGGATATTCATTTGTACCATGTTGCACTCGCCGTTTTTGAATACCAGCCGCCGATAAATTTTCTCCGTACCAGGGCGTGATTTCTTACCAACAGCATTCTGTGGGGCACTGGGCAATGTGTTTCGCTGTCGAGTGGACCGATCACTCAAAGTTGGCGTTGTGTCTCTGCTGACGGCTATTTTGACATGTTTATGTTTGACACTGCCTTCATCTTCACTTAAATCGTGAATTCGTATGACTGAATTTTGTGGGGGACTGTCCATCTCACCAGCAAGTAAATGTTGATTGGATTCTAATTCTAAATCTATAAAAATGAAGTATGCGTTTAGTTTTTACATTAGCACCAAATTTTTTAATATTTTTGATAAATAATTTTCTTCTGAAGATGCGCCAATTATGAATATTTTCAAAGAATTGAAAATATTAATTTTTTATTTTTTATTAAATATATCTATAATCAGAAATTAAACTTAGTTAATTTTACTAACTATAATAAATAAAATAGTATCCTAAGAATTTTAATATTTCATAAAGTATCGAAATAAACAAACATGTAACTGAGCAGATATTGGCTAATCAAAAATCTGAGAAGAACAAATATAAAAAATAAGAAAACTTTAGCATGATTCAGATGTTTATGATGATGGAGATTTTATCAACATTTGATATAGTAATATTGGTTCATTTAAATGGAATGAGTTTGTGGCTGCAAAAATAATTTTTAAATAAATTGTAATTCATAAGACAAATTGACACATTAAAAGTTCACAATATATAACCTTATAATCAAGAAGTTAAAAAGTGTGTTGACACATCAAACAGAGGTGTAAAACTGAGGACATTCAAAAGCGATTTTAATATTAGGCTAGGTTAAAAATTACTATTTTTCTAATAATATATAGATTTATTAAAAAGTTACAAAATAATCAACATACCTTCAATTTCTATTTCGTTTGGAGTTTCCTTTATCTCACAAAATGACATTAGTCAACTCCTTTTTAATATACATCTATCATATATATATAAGCAAACAATCAGTATATATTTATGAGATATAAAAGCAAATTATCAGTACCAAAACTTCAGACAGTAATTATAAAGAAGTTTCTATAGTTCTGCTATCCGCGCACTAAAAGGAAAGTATGACTGACTTCTTCACTCAACGGCATTTAATTAGCATGTTTATTTTAGTGGTCTCTACACGCTCTGCCTCCTATTGGTCAAATAGCCATGGTTTGCAAAAGGTAACCTTACAATAGGTAATCGGTAATCATCTGAAAATAATGTATCATTTTCTAGAAAAATACTACTAGTAAATACTACTATTAAATTAGTACTTTGTTATTTTTTGTGATATAATATGGGTCGGTATAGATTTGTAAAGCCAAATAACAAATATAGTAGCGATAACTATAATATACAATGGTGTTACCAAATAGAAGTCTAAATGTTTGATACAATAGGCATAGATTTAGCCAACTATGTAAAATAAGAATGGAATAATATTAATATTATTTAAAAAAATTACAATAATTATTCCAAATATAATATAATATTACTAATACTAATATTATAATACTAATTTTAAAACAACTCTTTAAATGAACACTTATTGGAAACCATAATATGTAATTAATGTAAATATAAAACACAAAATATCAAAATTTATGGTACTCTAACTAATTAACTGTGGGTTAGATGTACATCAGCATTCTGATCGATGCATATACTTAGCCGTCATTTTATTTTTTAGGTATTGGATTAACAAAAATGTATTTGTTAGCCGAATTCAGCTAGAAGATTTGTAATAACTGTCTTTGAATCATATAATAAGCCTTAAATATTAAATTTAATGAATATATAAAACAGATATATAAACAACAAAATATAAAAAAATTATTGTTAACATGTAACATGACAAATCTTTATTCTATTTTTCAAATAATAAATCTTAAAAATTCAAGCTGGGTAAATAGCAGATTCGAAATCAGCCTACTCGAATTATGTGGAAACACAGACCCTGTATGTCCACTTTTAACAATACTTACTTATTTTCGTAAATCTATTCTATACTAAGAAGGGAAGTGTGATTTTAAAGATTAGAATTTTTTCTCAGTTATTAATATTTATTTCTACGTGGCAATTATATTGTTAATTTTTCAGGGTTTTCCAGATTGTTGGAAGCCATTATAACGTTCCACTTTTAATTATTATATAAGCTACAACAATTTAGAGTGAGATCAAATGTTAAAATATAATAACTCATTAATAAATATTAAGTAAAAAAAATAAAAATAAGGTATACATTTTTAGATGCAGAACGAAAGGCCTATTAGGCTAATAGTGGGGCAGATAGGTGCATCCATTATAAGAATTGTGGGTTTAGACGTACAAGCATGAAATTTGGCACAGTCATAGATAATAGTCTACCGAATAATTCCAGATATGGAGCCACCGCAAAAACATCCTATGGTAGCAATGGCGGCCATTTTACAAAATGGCCGTTTTTAGTCTAGTGGATCTAGTGTCTCGTAAAAAATAAAATAATTGCCTGGTTAATAATCATAATTTATATTAATATTTATATTAATTAACATATTTTTTTAATCTGACTACTATAGTAGTACGGTA
>JAUZND010024373.1:0-24507 GCA_034780555.1 Coelogynopora nodosa | reverse complement strand
TGAGAATCAGCGTGGTGAGTTTGATCAAACGTATGCAAGCGTTTATATGCTTCCAAAATGATGTTGGACAGTGTAATAGATAAAAAGTATAATCGAGTACATTATTATCAAACCTACATTTTAAATTCTAAACTAGCCTTTGAAAATAAGATAAAAAAATATATCAAGAATTTTTTAAACTAATGCAAGACACTACTTAATATTCTACATTTCATTAGTTTTTTTATAATCAAGTACATTATTATTAAACCTACATTTTAAATTCTAAACTAGCCTTTGAAAATAAGATAAAAAAATATATTAAGAATTTGTAATTTACAAATATATTGTAAACTAAATTTTGTATAATTTTACCTTCAAGGTCACTTTTTTTCTGCTCTTGTTTTCGTCAATGCTCATCCTCTCCAACGTATGAACATCCACAATAACAAAAGACTTTACATCATTTTTAGAACAAAAAGCGATAGCATGCATATCTTCTAAATTTGTCAAATTCGATAACCAATGTACATTAGTGCAACATATAAACTTTGTTGAAATGTGAGAAATGGACCCCATGTATATTTCGTTAAATGAAATCTCACATATCTGCTTGTTTGTTGGAATTAAATGAGTTTGATTTATAAAGGTTTCAAATAAAATGGAAGATATATTCCCCTCTAAATCAGCCAAAAAAAGTGAATATGAACCAGATACAACATACTCTCGACTACCCCCGATTTGTTGAAAATTGTCTGAATACTTTGTCAACTGGTGCCCTTTGCACATGGAAATGACGACTCCTGGTAGCATTGAAATTGTATTCAACTGTCTTAATCCTAAAGACGAATATTGGATAAAAAATAACTGTCTCCGGGCTGTGCCTACAACGATGATTTGATATTCTGTCATGTAGAAACAACATGTAACAAAGTTTACATATCTTGACTCAATAGGATGTATAGTAAGAGTATGCTGAAGTTTAAGATGGTTGGTTGTCCAAATACAAACAACGGCACTTTGACTTATGGTAATGTATCTGTCAAAAGTGGAAGTATCTTTACTTTTCAAAGATTTTTTGTTGGGTTTTGACCCAGTATAAATGATACTCACGATATTTTGTTTGTGAGAATATTGACTGTTGAATATTTTTTTCAGATACAAATTGTTCTCGTGTTGCTGCATGTTGTCCTTTTCTCGGTACTCCAGCATCATGTAAGTAATGTATTCGTCCCAATCTACTTGCCCGTCGCAATTAACGTCGACTTTCATGAAAATTTGGTCAATTTCTTTGTAAGTAAGACTGGCTGAAACCCCAGATTTGAAAGCGTCGCGAAATTCATATTTATCTAAGGAAAAAATTTTAAAAAAATTTAAAATATCAGATATTGGATATTTTACCTAATCCTCCACCTTCGTCCTTGTCAGCCTTGAGAAATATTGATTGTAAGCTATCAACCTTTCTGCCGTAAACTCGTCGTCTATTTTTTTGTCGTCATCTTTATCAGATGATCTTACGCTCATGTTGTAAAAAATTTCAATCTATTCAAATTGTTAAATTTAATAAATCACCCTACTTGGTAATATATAATATAATTAGAAGATATAATGCCCACGCAATCAGATATTCTTGAGGCTATGTAGATAATAAATTACCAATCAGTTGACCATTGCAATTTTTAATCGATAATGTAAACTTGAAATATTTGTATTTTCACATTTTTAAATTAAATAATGCGTTGTTCCAAAAAGACCAATATGTTCCATATAAATAAATAAATTAAATACTAAAGGTATAAATTATAATTATTGCTTTATGACGATTAAAATCCTTTTTAATTGTTATGATTATTTATAATTTATAATCTTTATGAAAGCTATAATGCATTTAAATTCAAGTTGAATGAAAGGTAGGTTGTCGATTTTTGTTTATGTATTAAAATTAAATATCATATTTATATGATATCTATTTTTGACGTCTGAATGGAGTTTTGTGCAACTATTTTGTTATAAACAGAAATGTAAACAACTTGGCCGACATAATGTGACAAAAATCGATATCATTCATTTATTCAACAAGAATTTCAAAATTCAGATAGAAAGAGTTAATTGTAGCGTGTTAAAATGGAATTTAAATAATATTTTATTGATATTAAAATAAATATCCTTAAAAATTAATTTTCAAAAAACTGTTCATATTGAAATTAATATTTTTCATAAAATTGAAATTATTTTTTTAAAAATGGACATTGTGCGTTTAAACTTTAAATTTGACTAATCTTTATCAGTATACAAAAATAAAATTGATTGATCAAAAAAAACACCATTAGTGTTGATAGTAAATTTATTATCATTGTATTGATCAACAATAGTCTTTACTTCGGATAAAAAAATCTCTAGACATTTTTTTATAAACTGTGATAAACCACTACTTGTTCCAATGGCGCTAAAGTACAAAATTATTTTTAAAACAACTTGATAACTAACTAGGCATAATCTTTAATCTTTTTTTAATTTTCTTCAGCTATCCTTTTATTCATAATGAGCGCGTTTGGAAGTATCGCTGTATTTTAAATTCCTATCTCATATATGTGGAAATTCTCTTAAATTTAGCTCCATATCTCGCAAAACTTTGTCCAATTTTAAACAAGAAATCATTTTTTTTGCCGATTCTACTGTTGTGTATTGAAAAAAACCGTAACAATAATCTGGCTGCTTATAAATCCTGACAGTACTAAGAGATCCATAAAATAGCAATCCATTTTTGAGATCACGTTTCTTCAATTCTGGGGGTAAGATTCAACATACAGAACCTTTTTAGACTTGTTAAATACAGGTCTATCGCTGTCTGTGACATTTTATATAAATTTGTATAATTAATATTTTTAGTAAAAATTAACAATTCAATCCAAATTGCGCTCAAAAGGATGTATGGACTTTTGGGAAACTATAATGTTAATTATCGATCCTACGATTAAATGAATTTCTTCACAATGAACAAAATATCATGGTTGTAGGAATATTTAGAACAAACGTTCAATACAAGTGACCATAACTATATAATTAACATTTAATAATTATAATAAATTGTTACTAATAATAATTATATTCTTTTTTAAAATATAAATTCTGATGGCACAATTTAATAAACAAAAATAACCGACTGTACATTTCAAATTAAACTAATCTTTGGGACTGATGTAACTAACTCTCTTCCTTTTTCTTAGTGTATATTTGGGACTTTGTGAATTATGAGGGGAACATGTTGTAATAGTTGTATTGTTCATTCCATTACTAGACCGAAGTTTTCGTTTATAACAGGTGGAAGATTCATTTTCAGGTTTTGGCGCTGGACCTGCATCAGAATCATTATTATTGGGGGTTTTACTCGTTGTCCTATTCCGCAAAACTCTCTTTTTTGGTATTGACTTCTTTAGACGAGAAAATAACTGCTGAAAGGATGCAGAGAAACGTAGAGTCATGACGTAAATTTGTGACCTCTTGTTGGTGTTGAAAACAATACTATTACTGCTCACAAGTTCCATGTCATTGGCAAAATCGTCGATAGTTGGATAAGCGTCCAATTCCAACTTTTCCATTATAGTGTTTAAACACATGGGAGTTTCAACGTAGTTTGAGTAATTCTAAAAATTAATTATATAATTTGTTTATAAAACAAAAATTACTGGATAAAGTTCAAGATCAACGTCTTCTATAAACGGAGCAGCATCAGGCATGTCCATAATCTCCCCGATAAGATTTATACACAAATATTTAATTTCGTCGTTCATTGGGACGTTTTCTTGAGAAATGTCGGACGAGTCGTCCAGAGAATTTTCTTCTGTACTTTGAGAATGCGTCAACTGCAACCTCGACATTTTTTCAATAAGCATATTTTTGATAAATTGGGCATCATCCACAATCTCTGATCCTGGTTGATTAAACAATACAGCATTAAAATATATCAGATTAATATCATGAAAAAGCGTGGATGAATGGCGGTAATAGTCGCCTTTTAGTCTTTCTAAAATCAACTCGAGGTCCATCATGTATGGAACGTGTACGGCGTATAAAGGGTAAACTTGAATGTCCACTGGATATATGAAATTCTGAGCTCTCGCGTTATTAATGACAGACTGGATACTTCTAGCCACTACATTCTTATAAACACTCCCATACTCTGAGGACAAAGACTTGAAGGCGTGGTTGGCATGCATGCATTTCATTTCATCTTCGCTCGCTAGATAACCTTCTCCGTGTCTTTTTGGAAATCGATCTCTGATGAGGATTTCAATGTCCCAAGGACTCAGCTTTTCTGCTTCTCCAGAATCCCATACAATTTCAAGCGATTGATACAGATTAGTATTGAATGAGGACGAAAGAATAGCTCCGTTATACCAATATTTCCCAATTAAGCACCTAAATTTGTCGCCTCTTCTCCATCGTTTTCTCGTCGATAGGTCGTAAATTATTTTCGGAATCATAAAATCCACTACACCTGGCATGTCGTGGTAATTTACTGTGAAATGAGTCCCTTTATATGCCAGGGTATATTGATCGATAGTTGATAGACGAATGGTCATAACTAATGGAGGTAGAACTCGGTATTGGATATTGACGACCTTTGCGCATACAAAATCAGAAATGGGCTCGTTCCATGAATTCGGTAAAGCAGTTTGAGGGAATATGTATATTTTACAAGATTTTACTTGATCAATATAGTTTTCATATCCGTCTTTATAAAATATTACAATGTCGTTTATTTGAGGTATATATGGGGTTCTCGTCTGTTGAGTATATCGGGTCCATTCTGGAGGCGTATAACAAGTCGGTATTACATTTGATGCAGATATTACAACTTCCTCTTCCACCTCTTGTTCATCATCAGCACTTATAACTTCTATCGACTGAAAAACTCCTTCATATTCATCTTCATTTATTGCATTTATCTGTTCAATTTCACTATCGTCAGTAGAATTTGATTCAGAATCATGGGACGATTCTACAATTTCTTCTTCTTGATAACCATTTCTCCTATTTAATCTTTCCGTTCTCAAATTGTGCGATCGAGTTTGCAACAGATTAATACGACTGGATGTTCTTCTCACTACCTGAATTCGCCTTCTAGTCGGTCGTCTACTCTCAGACTGAGAAGCACTTTCAGAATTGTCTTCATCCGCTTCTTCGCTAAACAAATTTCTGTTTGATATTCTGGTCGTACGTCTTGGTACATCTCTTTGAACGGGTACCACATTATCACTATCACTCAGAATAGGCCCGTCTAAAACAGACTCTGCCATATTCATTTTTCTTCGATCTCTCAATCGCATAGGACCCTCATATTGATCTTCCACGTCAGACTCCTTCATGTGCGCAAATTTCGCCTGTTCGTTACTGTACAATTCCTCTTCCAAAATTTTAAAATTCTCCACCTGTCTGCACTTTAACCGATACTCTCTTTCAGGAATAATGTAAATGATATGTTTAGAATCAAAATCCAGCACATTTTCTGTCGGCATTTGACAGACTGGTATGCGAGTTCTAATTGATCTGTAATCTTGGTGGATTCTAGTTCTGTTTAAAGCCATCTCGGGATTGGGTTCTTCGAGCAAATTAAAATATACATTTTCAATATTGATTTCCTCTTCTGGGTTGACACGAATCGCAATTTCTCCATTACGTGGAAAAGAAGAAACTTCGGTAAACCCTTCACTATTGATGGAAAATTCTGGACGATTGTCTAAATCAGACAAAAACTCTCTCCCAGGAATCATTTTTTGCGCAGCTAGTGAATGAGGATGTCCTTCAGCATTCACGAGAAAAGCAGGAGGCATCAAATGTGGTTGTTTGCGAGTTTGTTGGTCCAAAGCGAAACCATTTATATCTCGTAAAAGAGGTCGAAAATCTGTATGGAAAAACTGCTCCTTTGGAACATTTGTAAAGTCGTTTAGACCAAAACCGAAAAACAAAACATGACCATGTGAATCGACTGCATTTATTTTTTTCCCGTCAGGAGACCATTTGGCGTCAAATATTGCACATTTTCCGTGTCCCTCAGTAACATTTTCAAATGAATACAGAGCAGTGTCCTGCCTATAAATGTCCCATACGATAATCTGTCCTTCATGGCCAGCAGTCAATAATAGATTGGAGTGGATGGGATGTGTTTCGAGTACAAATACTTGATCAGTGTGTTGAGACAAGCTGTTGACGACAGTTAGAGTGGTCGATTCTACAATAGTTATAAGACTGTTGTTTGTGGCTGCTAATATGTAAACGTCGTCTTTAGTCCAGGCCAAAACACACACTTTTATAATCTGGCTTCTCGTAGATTCTGGTAAAGGCAGCATTTTATAGTCCCATTTTCCACAAGTATAGTTCCATACGAGAGCTGTTCCATCTTGCGATCCACTAACAAATTCCATTTTCCTGTGGGCAAATTCTACTGTATCAACTTTATCGGCATGTTCCAGCAATTCACATTCCTTCACGGGAGTACCTTCCATAAAGGTATATATCCTAACAACGTGATCTGAAGAACCTGCAGCGAGGAACGATCCACCAAAACTGTACGACTGACACAATATATGCACTCCTGCCTTGGATCTTTCAACATATTTGATGACTTTCGGATCAAATATATAAGTTTCACAATTAAATGCCCAAAAACATATCGAGGCGTCACATCCCGTGGAAGACAAGTAGCCGATACCATCGATATTTGGAGGAGAAAATTTTAAAATTGAAATCATGGAACAATGTCCATTTAGAATGGCGATCGTTGCACCGGTACTCAATTGCCAAATACGAATCATTTTATCGCAACTACCGGAAGCCAGAATTACATTCCTCGGGTCGATGGCCAAATCACTAATAGGTTCCTTATGGCCTCTTAAAGTGAAAACCAAAATGGCAGTATCAAGGCACCAAATTTTGACTAAAATATATATTTAATTTAATTTAAATAAACAAATACCTAAATAATCATCAGCCCCAGTAATGACTCGACTGCATGTAAAATCGAAAATAAGGCAATAAATAGCTGCCAAATGACCTGTGGCTCTGTACTGCAAATACAATTTAGAGTACAGCATTGTAGGCTGGTGGACTAGAGACGTATTATATCCACCGCTAATTTCTGACGCTCTAACTATATCCAATATATTACTTTGTCTCTGATTTCTTGTACATGGAAGTATCAAGTTGCAATTGTTAATCATGGTCTGTTCAAAAAGACCTCCCACACGAATAGCCTCTATAGGTGGGTCTTTTAAAGGGTACTTGACGTCATTTAAAAAAGAAGTGACTTTAACCTTGTCTCTGTGACTATTTACCAACCTTTTATACTGGTCCAACATAATATTCAACTGATCATCCGGTATACGACTATGAAGGTTCATTAAATGATCGAGCGTCTTTTGAAACTCTACTCCTTCAAAATTTACACCAAAAGGCAGCAATTTGTTGCCGAATAATTCTTCTCCCAACGAAGATGCGGCATTTTTACATGGACCACTTTTCAAGAATTTGTAAATCAAAAGATACGTTTCTGATTCAAGTCTCTTTTTCTCCACTAAAGGAGTTTCAGCAGCTTCCTTCTCCATTAATTTTTCCAGTAAATCCACATGGCAAATATCTGGCTCAACTGAAATGTGCTGAATATCTCGATCTTCCAATAAAATATCCTGATCAACATCTTCTTCATGATTATTCATTTTAAAATTGTAAATAGGTTAAATGATGTAAATGAATACAATTGAAAAGTAAATAACAAGTATCATGAAAAGATAAGTTTCTATTTGTAAATGGCGCCAATTATTGGTAGCAACGTGTTGGTTATGCAAAGTAAATAAATTGTACAACAGAGTCCAAATTCATGTGGATTGATATTAAATTGTCTATGCTATGGATCTGAAACAAAACAAAATAAAACAAATAAAGTTTACTGGTTTCCCATGTTACATTCAATGTCACTCACATAATGTAAACAAATTGTATATAGACAAAATTTAATATATCCAAGACAATCATGTAATAAAGTTATTAATAATTTAATAAATTTAAATTTAATCCTTCTTTTTTCCATCCATTTTTGTGTGTATTATACTAATCAAATAATACAAAACATTTACACTTGTAAAAAACTGTCCCAACATAAGCAGTGTGATAGAAATGTTTGTCATTGTCGACAAAATCTTTGTCTTTTCAACTTGTGAAGTATTTTTGACTAAATAAAAGGTTTTTTCCAAAATTTTTGTAATCTTATTGGAAACAACGTTCATTTGTACTTTGTTGTCAAAATACTGATTATTATAAAAAAACAAACAGACGGGCGTAATTCGAAGACAAATGACGAGAAAAACTCCAATTTTCAATGTTCTAGTCCAACTTTTGTTCAAAGCATCAAAAATAACAGGAGTGACAACCAATGAAGAAAAACAAGCAAGAATTATCAACAAAAAATTGTACACCTCTTCATGTCTCATTAAAACTGTCCAGTTGTTGTATCGATATGTAAATAAAAATGAAACAACAAAAAACAAACCGACATCAAGTAAAATTGACGAATATAATAAATTTGTCAGTATTTTTTTATATTGGACTCTAAATTTAATTTAAATTAAAAAATGGAAAATATTTTATTACATTAAATAGTATTTTTCCTTGATTACTTCTCTGTAATTATAATCACCATCATTTTGAACCATTCAGTTCACTTTAATTTAATTTTCACAAATTAAGATACAATAAAGTTTATGTTCAATGTCATGTTGCTTTGATCAATGTTTGATGCAAAAATTAAATTTTAAATTTTAAAATATATAGTTTTGTAAAGTAAATATAATATATGTCTCTTTATGAAGGTATCGATGATGAACCGGAATCGAAATGTATTTTATAAGCCAATTTAATATAAAAATTTTATTAGCTTCATGGAAAAAACGCATGCTTTTACAAAAGAACAAACGCCCTGCTAAAAAACAAAAAATTTACCCAAAAATGAGCAGTGTATAATTAAAAAAATTCTATAAAAATGAAAATATTGTTAAAAAAATTTAAAGTCATTTTCCGCTGTCGCTCCTCCAATGTTGGATATTGCGCAATTGGCTGACAGTAGTGGATCCATCAGATTTAACCAAACTACAGGAAAAGTAATTATTTAAAAATATGTTAAAAATAATTTAAAAAATTTATATTTACCAGATTGAAAACAATAAAGAATCTATAAACGTACCTTACATTTCTCGTGACCCACCTTTTGCCGATAATGTAAATGATGAGTACGATCCCCTCCACCCTAACGAATTTGATCAAATTACAATACTCATAGAGAGAGAAAAGCTCAACAGTGCACTATGTACAATAAAAGCTAAAGCATCAGGTTTATCTCAAAGTGGTTTAAAACTAAATGCGATAAAATCTCCTCAAGTTGAGATTAAAAGCGAAAGTGCAAAGTAGTCAACTTTTTTATATGAATTTTCACTTTTTTTTAGAAACATTGCTTCCAATATCATGAAAAAATACGGTTATAAAAAAGGATCTGGTTTGGGAAAAAAGGAAAGTGGAATAAGCACGCCTTTAGAGATTATAAAAACTAGTGCACATGGGGGGTTAATAAAGGGGGAAGAACCTGTTAAAGTAGATTGTCAAATTGGGAAAATTACCGATTTATTGAAGCAAAAATCTAAAGTTGTTGTTTTGGCGGTTAATTTTTTCAAAATAAATTATAAAACTAAAACGACGAAATATTTAGAATATGGTTGATCCAGATGATATGACCGGACTGGAAGAAGATACTATGCAAGAATGTTTAAAATTTGGGAAAATTATCAAGTGTGTCGCTAGTTATGTAAGATTTGGACATTTTAAAATATTTTTTCGAAAAATTAATATTAATGTTATTATTCACTAGGGATGATTTTTTTTTCATATTTATTTTAAAATAATTATTTAGGTTGATTTTTTTAAAAGTAAATTTTACTATTATTTTGGAAAATATATGTCATAAAAAAGTATTTCTCTGAAAATATGAGAACCAAAAAAATAATTAAAATAATTAAAATAATTTTTTTTAAATTAATTAATTACTAATTATCTTTTAAAATATTAACCTTAGAACCGCAGTTTTAAAAAATATATTTTTATATCATTGAATAGCTAATGTTACATATACCACATATTTTAAAAATTGGAAAGGTAAATTTTTTAGTTAATTAATTATGCTCGTTATGGTAAAATTATAAATTAAATGATTCTACATCAATTCTGTATCATTTTGGTAGTAAATAAACCTTATATACGTTTGAACAAATTCATCACGCTGATTATTATAGTGTGTTCAGTTTTGAGTCATGATATTTAATTTTTCATTTGTTTTATTGGTCAGTTTTAAACTTGACCCTTTCAAATTTTAAATAGTTGCGTCGTCTTAAATAAAAAATTCTCTGGAAGATCTACCCACCTTTTAAAATTCATTTTTATTGCATTTTAAGCTGTCCATCACTGAATTCTAAAATAATTATTTTTTTCTCCTAAATTTTTGACATGTTATTTAAAATTATACAATCAAATTATGCAAAAATGTTTAACTGATTATTTAATATTTTTGAAGTTAAACTTTTTCTGTTAATCAGTGGTTAATTAATAAAAATAGTATAATTTTTTGGTATCAATAGGTTTTAATATTGTCAAAGTATATTTTAATTTTTTGATTTGTACATTTTGGACAACTTAAAGACCTTGTAGAGTTAAGTTTGATTATCATAATTTTCAAACCCCATAAATTAATTTCTGAAAAAGGATTCCGTATCTCCTAAATATTGTTACAAATGCTAAAAAAATTTTTTCTTACAAATAAATAATTAATATTAGAAAGGTGTCGCGGATCCCACCAACGAAAAAGTTTTAGTTTTTGTCCAGTTTGAGCGAATTGAATGTGCAATTAAAGGTTTTTTAAATTTATAATTACCCCTTTTAGATGTAAATTTATGTATTTAGCTCTTATTGCTCTGAATGGGAGATACTTTAATGAACGAACTATTTCAGCCTGGTTTTATGACAGTGCCAAGTTTGATTCGTTAAAATTGATGTAAATTATAAAACTATTGTCAATATTTGTGCAATATCTAACAATAATTATTGTAATCATACAATTCAATTAGTATCAATATATTGCAATATAGTTCCGTGAATCGATTATAAATTTAAAGTTTATACATTTCTCAATTCTATATGAAAAAATAACGTGTTTTGTAACAAACCATCATTATTTATTATCAATATTATTCTATATATTGAACCATTTATTGATTTTACTAATTAATATCCAATTTGCTAAATTTTTCTTTAAAGAAATTGATACACTACAATTTTTCCCGAATGTAATATTGTAATTTTGATTAAATATGCCAAAAGAGGTTGTAGAGTTGTTTTTTCAACTTAAATTTTCAACGACTATATCTATACTCTTGAGTTTAACCTTGTCTATACTCATTTTGACAGCTTTGATGGGAAATTTTATGATTTTGTGTAAAATATATTCCCAAAGGAAGCAAAAAAGATCTCACAATTTAATTGTTTTATCTTTGTGTATAGCTGATGTTTTTGTTGCCATTTTAATCATGCCAATGTCTCTTATAAACGAAATTTCAAAAGTTTGGTTTATGGGACAGTATACATGTTTTGTGTACATTTTTACAGATGTGGTAGCCTGTACAAGTTCTATACTGCATCTGGTGCTAGTGGCACTTGATAGATATTGGTCTTTGAGTAATATACATTACATGAGAAGCACCCCTCCTAAAAGAATATACATTTTTATTGGTGTGTGCTGGATAGTTGCAATATGTGTAGCTGCCCCAACTTGCTATGATGTTTATGTTGGCAGTTTAAATGTTCGATTGATTGAGACTTCAAAATGCCGTATTAATGGGAGTTGGTTGTTTACCATTTATTCCACCTTTTCTGCTTTTTTTATACCAGGATTTGTCATGATTATATTGTATCTGAAGATATTTTATATTGCTAAAAAGTGCATTCGAAAAACGAGACTTGATGTTCTTAAATCGGTAAGAAATCCTCCTTTAAATGTCGATTTGTTGAATAGAGAGCGAACGAATGAACCTACCAATTCAAAAAAGGAAAAAATGATTAAAAGGGAAGCAAAAGCGAGGAATACTCTCTTGATAATTACAACTGGTATATTATAAACTTTTAAAAATATATTAATTATTTCATTTTTATTTAACTAGCTTTCCTCGTTTTATGGACGCCATTTTTTGTTACTACTCTTGTCAATGGATTTGCCCGTCAAGACACAATTCCACCTGTTTTATATTCTATTTTTCTGTGGTTTGGGTATATGCATAGTATGATTAATCCATTGATATTTACTGTTAATCCAGAGTACCGAGAATCTTTTAAAAGCCAAATAAAAAGTGTACGGCAGTTTTTTGGAAAATGTGTTTGTAATTAAATAAACTGAAAAAAAATTGAACTTAAACTTTAAAGTTAAAGTCACATTTTTAACAAAATAAAGCTTGTTGCAAAAAACAAGAGTCTAAATTGTTTGGAATAAAAATTGTGTTTCTAAAAATTAATAATAAAATACAAAAATAATTATAATATTGACCAAAATATAGTGAACTTGGTGTATAAATGAATTAAAAAACATTTTTCAACTATTAACTATGAACAACTGTTAAAAAATTGTAAATTGTTAGTAATTTGTTACTGATTAATAATAATTTTATTTTTCAATTGTCTTTATTTAATGAAACAGTACGGCCAATAAGAATAGAGTATACAAGCTATTGCTCAAGTAGTTACGTTATGAGTAATCGTGTACAAAGTGGTTTGTAAAAAAAATTACATTTAAATTTTGAAATTAAGTCGCCCCAAAATAAGTTTTGAAAATTAATTTTAATTTATTAACAAATAAAGTCATGTTCATTTTAATTTCAACATTTTTACGTTTATAAATTGACAATTGTATTTACAAAATGACAAACTTCAAAATTAGAAATAGATTCTATGGTGGATTAATTGAAAATTCATTAAGTGATAATATACGCCTGTCTACAAGAGCAGTTTTAATGGGACGCTATCATTTTCTCATTGATAAAAGCCCACTTGAAAATTGTTGCAAACGAAGTCTATAAATTATGGCAAAAAATGAATTTACCAGTGCAAGATCTGAAGAACGTAAAGAGAAAATTTGACACTCTTCTTAAATTAAATAAAAAAAACTTAAAACACAATGACTCAATAAAGGAGTATTGGGAAGAGCTATTTGATATACTGCCATCTAATCCAATATTCCTACATAAAGAAGATGAGCGCTTTTATGATCTACAAAAAAAGGGTAAATGTCAAGTTGGATTTTCCAGCAAAATATTGGATTCAAATATACACCCATCAAAACATACAAAAACAGATTTTTAAGTGAAAGATGAAAACATGGAAAATTACGAGGAAGACTGTCAAATGAATGATGAAAATATGGAGGATTATGATTGTAATTATGAAGGTGCCAGTGATACAAATTTAGCCGTTGGAGCCAAGGAGTTAGCCAGAATTGCAGAGAAAACGGGCTACTCTGTAAATGCCACTCACACTATAGCTAAAGAAATTCTCAATCTAATCAATATCAAATGCCCTACCCGACAGGCAATTCAAAAACGATGTAAAACTATAGAAACCGTAAAAAATGACATTATGCAATTTTCTGGTAAAACTTACAAAGCAAAACATTATTTTGTTGTAGCTGTATGTGGAAAGAATTATAAAAGGGTTATTGCCATGAGAACTGTTGAAAATTCGAAAGTTGAGCCGACGGCAAAATTGTTATGTGAAATTATGGCGGAATTTGAATTAGGGGGAAGAATTGAGATGGTTGTATGTGACACGACAAATATCAACAGTGGCACAACTTCAGGCATTTTTAAAAGATTAAATGATAGTTGATAGAATTCTCTGCCATTATTTACAAGATAAAATTCCTACAGATTCAACCTCTCCCAATATAAATTTCCATTTTGTAACGAAGATAAAAAAGGACTACATATCATTAAAAGAATCATATAATTGTACCGAAAATAGCCCAAAAGTCAGTTATCCTAAAATGAATAGAAATGATTATTCGGAGCTGGCGGGATTATCTGATGCGTACAAGATATTTATGTATACTATACATTTCAAAAAAGTATACATTATAAATGTAACTAGAATCATATCACAATTAAAGTTTTTCAATCATGAAATTGTAAAATGATTTTAAAATAAATTTTTCTACGTTTGTGACATTTATTTATACGACATAAAAAAGAAATTACAGATATTTTAAATAAGATAGGGGAATATCTGTTTAAAATTAATAATCTCTAAATAAAATTTATTTTAAAAAAAATTATATATTTTCTAAAGTATTTTAGTTTTAAAACTCTAGTTCTACGAAACCGCGGACTTTTGTTATATCATGTAAACCGTTTTGTGATCAGTGAACTTGGTCAGATACAATAACGTTTTAGTTTTACAGAATGTCGACCATTTGTAAAAGTGGTATCTATTTTAAGGGTGTCCCTTAACAATTTTCTATCTTGATTAAAATTTAACGTCAATATAATTAAAGCATAACCTTTATATACTCGAAAAATGAAATTAATATTGAAATATAACGTATTAAACAACTTATATACAGCAAAAATACTGTTTTTTCTATATTATTTCCTGATTTTACATAAAAAATTACCATTTTTAATCTACGTTGTTATGGAACTCTTGGATCTTTGAAATGCCGAATAAATATCATTTAATTCAGAATTTTTTTCTGCTTCTAACGTATATACATTATATTAGAATGTCGAAAAAAATGTTAAAATTGTTGGTCTGTGTAATATACTCTGCATTTTTATTTATAATTATTTTTAAAAACTAAAAATTAAAAATTTAACTATAATTATTTACCATCCGGAACTATTGCTAATTTTATAATTTATGCACAATAAATTAATTCTTCACGGATCAACTAAATCCACTTGAATCAAATCCAAGATCTTTACATAATTCTCAAATAACATTGTCCATTCTAATTATTCTAATGACCTTACGTACATCAACATATTATCCTCTTACAGCTGGCAACATACAATTGTATAAGCAACAATAAACGTGGTAAATAACATTTATATTATAATCATAATCTGTTAACCACATAATCCTACGACTCGTGTCATAAAACTGACCATTAAAATGTACTTAAATTCCATCAACAGTACATTAAGTTGGTAAATATATTCATAAACTAAAACATAAGCCCTACAATAAAAACAACTTATGCAAATTATTGTAATTACAAATCCTTTTACAATATTACATTAATTACCATTTAATGAATATGTCTTGAACAAAACATTGAAACATTGTGACTTATTTACGATTTAATTATAATTTATTCACTAAAAATGGTGGTCAACATGTATATATTTACATTTACATTTGTACGAGTCACTTGTGTCATTAAGACTAAAATTTTGTTAATTGAGTTTTATTATTTTTAAATTATTTTATTACTTGTATAATAATAAATACTATACATAACATGGACAGTTTTTTGAACCAATACGCTCATATTCAAAATGTTGACTCTAGTTCAACTTCAAGTGATCATGATGGAAAAAACAAAAGTGATATTTTACAAGTGGTTGATTCACTTATAAATCATAGTTATAATTGGCAAAAGGGGCCTCAAGATGTCAACGATGTATATGGAACTTTCCAGCATTTTTACAGCATACAGAGAAGTTTAAATCAGAGGTTTTTGGACCAATTTAGTCGGGATATTGGAAATTGTAATTATTATAAATAATAATAATATTATTTATTAAATTATATTAAATAGACAAATTATTCGCTCCTTCGTGCTTTCAAACTCCTATAATTCAGTCATCCCATGCTAGACGACGTAGAGTATTTACAAACGACCAACTAAATTTATTGGAGGACGTTTTTCAAAAAGAAAAATATCCTACTTTGAGAAACAAGCAATATCTTTCAATGCAAACTAGATTACCGATAGCCACTATACAAGTTTGGTTTAAGAACAGGAGGGCAAAGGAAAGAAAGACTGATGTACCAGAGAAGAAGAATGACGAATAAATTTGTTAATGTAAATTTTTAGTAAATTTTATTTTTTAAGTAATTAAATTTTGTGAGTCTTTTTTCAAATAAAAAAATATATAAACTGGTAATCTACGTCAAACGTTATAATTATTAGTCACTTTATGCGACCCTTTAAGAATTTTTGTTTTTAAAGACGGGTTGGGACGGTTTGTAACGTACAAATATTCTGAACCAACAAATTGAAATGTAAGTTATTTACAAAATAGATTATCAAATGTGTTTATAATTGAAAATGTTTGAATAAAAAGTATAAATTTCACGAAATAAATTATTAAACAAATTTGGCGAAAATAAAACTTGTTGAAAAATGAAAGAATGAAAAAATATTGTTTTTAAAATTAATATCATTATTATTTAAAACTGTAAATTTTAATTTACATTGATAGCTTTTTAAAGTTTATTTCAGATTTTTCGTAAAAACTAATTGTAATTATTTATTTTTTGATAATAATTAAACAAAACAGAATTTTAATAAATTTTTGATTAATTTTAAAAATGGTAAGAAACTAAAAATATTAAATAATAATAATAAACTTTAATTAATTTTTATTTTTTAAAAGAAATTACTACTTTATTGTCAGTTTTTGGTTAGCTTCAAGTTGAGTTTTTTCAATCTAAAAAAATATATATATTATATTATAATTATAATTATAAATTACGTTATTGGTTACTTTATTTTCCAAAGCTTCATTAAGATTAAACTTGAGTTCCTTGATGTGTTTAGCGTTTGAATTTTTCAAAACCGTCAAATGGCTCATATTTGCAAAGCTTCTCCTCAAAACTTGAATAAAAACGTTGGTCATTATTACACACTTTCCCATCGTACTCACTAAAAGGACAAAATGTTGACTTTCATGCAACTGGGTATTAAAAAGGTTGAATTTTTCACATTCTAGGGGGTTTATAGTCATTTTTTTAATTATTTTGTAACATTTGTTTTCAGATACTTTAGATTCTTGGTTCAATTCAATTAGCTAAAATGTTGTGTTAAATAAAATAAATATATTTTAAAATATAGTATTAACTTTTAATTTAAAATTACTTTGTTCAACTTTGCAGTAATATACTCTAGATAATTAGAAAATGAAGAAAGGTGACTAAATAAAAAATAAATTTTAAAAAATAAAAAAAATTATGTACGCATCTGCATTAGATTCGTTATGGTCCTTTACAAGCTTTGAAAATGAAGATTCTACTATACTCTTTTTTTTGTTCAAATCAGAGAGTGATTTTTCAAAATTTGAATTTATCTCAGTCAAATTGTCGTTCTTAGTGGTCAAATTCTCAATTGTCTATAATTTATTTTAATAAAATTTTAATAAATTTTTTTTATATAATTAAAAACTTTTTTCAGTTGACTCTTTTCTTGCTTTACAGTCTCAAACTGAACATGACAATCTTGATATTCCTTTATTAATTTAGTAAATTTTTCATTTTCATTTTTTAAAAATTGTTGGCTGGCATTTTCCCTTTTCAAAGATTGGTCCATTTCTAACTTTAAAAAATCAAGTTGAGCTTTTGGGACGGTATTTTCAAGTTCTTTCGAGAGAAGTTGGATTTTTAATTGATAAGAGGATATTTTTTTCTTTTTGACGGTAATTGTCTCAAATTCCTTTTCAAGATTACCCATTTTCGATATTAATTTTTCTTTATTATTTTCCAAAGTAGTGGCGTTTGTGAAGACGGATTGGATGATTTTTATCACCTATTTTTTAAAATAAAAAGATAAAAATAAAAATAAAAAAGTTTTCAAAAAAAATTGATAAATAATAAAAATTACATTTAAACTATTTTTAATACTCATTGTACAGTTGTTGTCAATTTTTGGAAGATATGAATTGTAGCTAAAAATATTTTCCTTAAGATGGGTTCCAGTTGTCTGTTTTTCGAAAAATACCAATCCTTGATTTATTATTTTTTTAGAATCAGCTTTTTCTAATTAATAAATTATTAAAATAATTTTAAATTTATTATTAAAAATACCAGAATTTAGCAAATCAACGAGTGGTTGTATGCTTTGTAAAGCCATCACACTACTTTTAGAAATTTCTTTTGTATTTTTCAAAATTAGTTGAATTTTTTCTAAAATAAAAATTATCATTGTACTATGTACATTAGTAAATTTTTTACCCTTTTTAATCGCTATTAGCCCATTTTCAAATTTAAAACACTTGCCATAATATCTCACGTTTCTTTCTTCCTTTAAAAACGTTTTCATTCTATAAATGGCCATTATCGACAATACGACTCCTTTAAACTTTCTTTTATTTCTATTCCTGATGTACCCATCACAGAGATTAAATATTTTCTCATCCTTTGTCGCATTTTTGTAGTTTTTAAAAATTTCATAAAATACTTTATTGACGTTTCTGAAATACTCATTTTCAACGTGAAATACTCGTTTTGATATAAAATACGCCTCAGAATAAGTTGCAATTTGATTCATTGTTACTTGAAGAGAAAATGATAAAAGACCTATTGTTAAGCTTGAAGTTTGTTTATCTTTTTCGTATTTTTTCATATTTTCAGTTTTAATTTCAATTTGTCTTTTCATATTCTGTTCGCTTTTTTGTAATTTCAGCAATAAAGATTTTAACTTTTCCTTGTCTTGTTTTGTGGTAATCATTATTTTTTCCATTTTTTGTATTTTACTTTTCATTTCCAAAATTAATTGCACATTTTGAGATTTTTGCCATTCTTTTTCTGAACGCATGTTTTTTTCTAAATTTTCAATCTTGTTGTTCATTACGTGAGAAGTTTTTTCAATGAAAATATCCTTTTTTTTTAATATTAGGGATAGAGATTTATTCTGGGTTGATAAATCGTTTTTTTGTTCAGATAGTATTGTTACAAGGTTTGAAAAATCTTTCCATAATTTTTCAAATTCTGCAATGTTCGATATGGAGTTTTTTTCATTTTTGAAGGATTCTGATGATTCTGTTGACAGGGATAAAGTTGAGACTAGATTAGAAATTTTGATCGACAGACACTAAATTATTTTTTATGAAAAAATGTCTATTTTATATTTTAAAATTATTTTTATGAAAAAAATTGTATTTTTGTATGTTAATTATTTTTAAAAATCATTACTCTGTACGTCTTTTTTTCTACAGCTTGGCATTCTTTATATTTGTTATTAATAGCAATTAATTGAGTATTAGTTATTGAAATTTCCTTTTTATACTCCTTTATCTGATTATTAATTTTCTTTAAAGAAACTTCCTTATTTTCCAATTTCTCTGTCACACATTTAATTTCTTGAGCGTATCGTGATAATGTTAATTTATTTGACTAAAAATATAATCAAATGAAATCATATTACATCAAAAATAGTTATTTTAAATTATTTAATTATAATAATAATTAATTACTTCTATATTCCTATCCTTTGATGACATTTCCTGTTTTAACAAATCATTATTTTTCATTTCAGTTTCAACTTCACATTTTAATTTGAAAATTTTTAAATTTTTTTCTTCTACTCTTTTTAACATGACAAAGTAGTGATTTCTAATCTTGTCAATCATACTTTTAGAATCTAAACATTCTTCATTGTCAATTCGTAAAGATCCGACTAATGAAGACATGAAAGATTTAATTTTGACCAATTCGTCTTCTTGTGGTTTGGTATGTTTTTTTAGCTGCATATTAAATTAATATAAAATTATAATACACTAAATGATACTTTTATCAATTCGTTTTTGGACGATTGAGCAAATTTTTGCATTTTTTCAATTTCTTCCTTACCAGTTTTCAATGTCTCATTTAGCAAATTTGATTTTTCTTCCTTTTCTCGTTTTATACAGGTCAATTTATTTTGCAAACTAAAAATAATTTATTGACAATAAATAATATTTATTTAAAATTATTTTAAAATTAATTACTTTTTTATTTTTTCATCTTTGATAGTCTCTTGTTGCTTTGAAATTTCCAAAAGTTTGTTTACATAACTAATTATAATTATAATTATATTTTATATTTTGATGATGTGTACGCTAGTTCCAAAATATATTATACAAAAATACTGCTTTTTGCACTATATATTTCCTTATATTCATAAAATAGGTAGAACTATATGAGATTAATAATATTACCAATTTTTTTTTAAAATTAATATTTTTAGAAAATATTTATAAAGCAGTCATAAAACATAAAACACATTTTCATGAATCTAAACAATTTTATATAATGGTGGCTAATAATTAATTATAATTAAATGTTTTTTTTGTATCTCTATCATCGACGTATATTACGAAAATTGGGAAATTTTAATAATGTAAATGCATTTGATGTTCATATATTTTGGAACTAGCGTGTATATGTAATTTATACTCGATTTTTTCATCCTTTTCTTTCAACATGTCCATCAACTTGAACAAATCTTTTTCAATTTTCTTTTTTCCATTCTGAACGTCGTCATTTTCTTTCTAAGTTATGACAATAATTATTGTTTTCAATATTTTGTTTTATTAAACTTTTATTACAGATTTTAAGCAACATTGTTGATCAAGACTATTCTTTATTTGGATCAATTTGGAAATTTCCTCATCTTTTTGTACAATTGTGTTTTTTAAATTCTATATTTTTTATATTAAAATTATTATTTACAATAATTATACCGTGCATATTTTTGACGTGTTTTTTTCATCTGCCTGAACAGCTTCTAATTGGGCTTTTCTGTCATCATATGCTTTTTTCATTTCGATGTGTTTTTCTATATTTATAAACAAAAATAAATTAACATATTTTATAAAAATTGTTCACCTTGTTCCGTTTTCAACTGTTTTATAGTCTTGTTCAGATTGCTAATATGAATTTTAAATTTTGAAATTAAAAAATTGTGTATTTTTTTTACGATGAAACTCTTATAAGCGTTTCTTCCAACTCCACCTTTTTTTCGTTGCCATTTTTGACTTTTTGTGTCAAGATATTGATCATTTCTTCCTTTTCATTATTGTCAAATTTTAAACTGCACATTTCTACGTCAAATTGGACTTTTGTAAATTCATGTTGAATGTTTACTTGATCCAATTCTGAGGTAATGTTATCCAGTTTATCTAATGAAGAAATTTAAATTTTTATGACTCAGAAATAATGCAAAAAAATAAAATTAAACTCTAAGAACTTTATAAAAAACAAAATGAATAAAATTACCTATTGCTTCGTTCTTTATCTGATCTATATAATTTTCCTTTTTTTGAAAAAGTTGATCATACTTTTTAATCCTTATTTGCTGCTCAGCATTGTAAGTTTCCAAAAAAATCCTTCTAGAATTGCTCTTTTCCATTTCATCTCTTAATTTTTGAAAATCCGACATTGTACAACTCTTTTAGAAAATGATGAATAAAATTTTAAAAAAATAAAAAAAATAAATATATTTTAAAACTTTTGAAAATATTTTTTACATTTCTGTCACAGATAATCTCGTTACCCCCAATGGATTCTCCATCATTATTCATTTCCATATCCATACAATTGTCTGAATCACATTGTCTCTCATTAACATTTTCAATAGTTTGCATAATAAATTAAATAATTAAATATTTAATATTTAATATTAAAAACATGAAACACAGATTTATTAAATTTTAATCAAGATAATATTTAGTCGTATACATTTTTAGTCAAGAAAAAGTAAACAAGGAAAATGCAACCACGACTCAACAAATTATTACAATTTATTGGAGAAACTTCCAATACATCAACAAAATTTGAATGTTACCGACTCGCAAGTTACATGCATTATTTTTCATAGATACGATAATGTAAATTTTCAATTTTACTGCTTACTAGAATATGAAAATGTTAAATAATTTAGTCCCTGCATAATGTCAAATGCCCCAATATTTTTCCCAGTGTAGTTAGTATTTAATAGAGCAACATTGTAGTTAAACTGTTTTATTAACATAAAAAAATTTCTAAAAAAATTAATTACCAGTTTTATAATAATTGCGAAATATGGAAAGTAGACAACAGCCAGCACCACAACGTAATTGATCAATTGTAACAGATTTGTGGCTATAATATAAAATATAAAATATAAAATATAAAATATTTAATAAACTATTACCAATATATTTTAAAAATTTTAAGAGAAGAGGTCCAACATTATTTCAATACCCCTAAAATAAATTTTTAAATATTTATTATAATTATAAATAAGTTGTAATTTATTATAACAAATAAAAACATTAAAATGCGTTCCCATGTAGCATTCGGTACTATCTTCTAAATTCAAAGGCTTTGAAAGTTTTTGATTCGTATATAGCTGACTGTTTTGTTGGACAATGCAGCATACTTGGCAAGCGTTGATGGCTGATTATAAAAAAAAATTAAAAATTTTTGAAAATTAAAAAAAACCTTGTGAGCATTTATATTGAACAAACTTTGGATCCAACATTTGGCTTAAATTGGTACATTTAATAATGCCCATTTCATTATAATAATCAACTCCTTGACACGTTCCACTAACAATTTTTAATAATAAATTTATAATTATTTTTTTAAATTTTTTAAAATTACTGTGAAGCACACTTTATATCCAGTGGACTATATTTTAAAACGCACGCATGTCTCGAGTCACATTTTGATTCTTTCAAACAGACTTTGTCGTTTTTAGCAAGACAAGTTTCATCAGCAGACATAAACTTGCAGTCTCTGCAGCATTCGATATTGAAACTACTACAATAAAAAAAATTAAATTTAAAATGTCAAAAAATGAAATTTGCCTGCATTGTGCACCATTTTTAAAGATGCATTTATCGTTACAACAAGTCTCGTCCTTTCCTCCGCTATCACACTGTTCAGACGAATTTATAATACCATTTCCACATACATCAAACGATTTCCCTATTGCATGTTTCAAATTTCGGCGGATACCTTTATGAATGGCAGCCACAGATGCATCAGAAAATGTCTAGTGATTTTAAGATTAATTATAAAATATAAACTATAAAGTATAAAGTATAAAATACATAGTCCAACACTAATGTTAACATTCTATCATTACATGTATTAATAATTAATTAATCATAATTATAATTTAATATTTCAATGTTTTTTAAACTTGTGGTGAATGTTAAAAATAATGAAAATGCTACTAAATTTAAATTTTTTAAAATAAAAATAATTTTACGCAATTAAAAGAAACTAATCAAATAACATTAATCAATGATTAATAACACTATGCAACAATGAACTTTGTAGAGAATTAAAATCTGATTCTGATCATATATAGTATTTATAAATTTAATACGTTATTACTCATTTAAATTAAACTTTAAAGTTTTATTAAGTTTAAATAAAATTCTTTTTTAACATTATGTTGCTACGTTTCAATATTAATTATTGTTTAATTTGTCCGTACTTCAAAATTTATACGTGTACTATAGATGAAAAAGGCGAACATCTCCATTAGATTCTTTCAATTTTAAAAATATATCATAGTAATGCATTATAATGTAAGAAATTTAAATATAATATGTGAGTACTTGTGGCTGTGCCAGCAGTTAAATTTTTTAAAATAAATGTATTTATTATTTTTTTATAACAATTTAAAAGTTGATCTTCGATTTTTCCTACATATTGAAAGTAAGTGTATTTTTTTATTCTCTTCCAAATCTAGTATACATATTTTAAATCTCCGGAATACTATTTATATTAATTAGTGAATTAATTAATAAATATATATATCATCAAATTTTTATAAAAATCATGTATATGGTTGAATTCTACGTTAAATTTGAACCATAAATTTAAAAAACATTTTTTAAAAACAAAAAATATATATTTATTATACTAATTATAAAAGTTAAGTTTTAAAAAGTAAACCAACTTTTAAAATAAATCTTTAAAGTTAACAAAAATTGTCTATCTTATGATATGTGTTTCATTTAGATCTAAATTTATTTATTTTATATTGTTGACTAGTGTAATCAGCGTCACATTGCAATACAATACATTGTTGGGAGTGCAAGATTCATCATGAGGGGCTCCATGATTGTGTCCAATTTCTAAAAATTTTTTGAACTTTTTTTATAAAAAATTTTCAAAAAAATTAGCTTAAAAACTTTATATTCAAATTATCATAGTTTATGCACAACTTTGAAAAATTATCAGTTACATTAAATTTGAACACATTTTTTTAAAAATAAAGTTTATAAAAAAAATATTTTTAAATTCATGTAAAAAATTATATAATATAACTAATTCAAATTTTCATACCAACAGGAAGCATCAATTTTGATCAACTTCAGATTTATTTGAGCATACGAAAATTTTTCGGTAATGGTAAATAATTTGTAAATTGTATGCAATAAATTACTGCATGCCCTAATAATGACTTGCCGG
>JAUZND010024362.1:0-24510 GCA_034780555.1 Coelogynopora nodosa | reverse complement strand
GTCAATAACTTTGAAACTACTTGAGAGAACAAGTTCATTTTTATATATTGTAAAGATGTCATAATGAACAACTAATGAGTGAAAAATTATTACTGTATCACCTTGTAGTCATTGACAATGGCCAGGGCAAAATGGTAATTTTTCAAAAACATGTGTTATTAAAATCAATATATTTATTGACTAGTAGCAAAGAACATTAATTTAAATGTGTTTTTTATTTTAACTGTGTCCAAATATTAAGTTAAAACAGATTATGTTATGTTCTTAGATATTAGTCATGAGATATAAATGTTCAAAATGTGCCGTATTATGATATTTAATGTTTTTTTTGCCATTTTCAAAGACTAATAACTATTGACTACCACTGAAGAACAAGTTCTTACTTGATATTTAAGTACTTCTTATAGTAACTATTCACTATTTAAAATTTCATTCTGTTCTCATATGGTAGTCAAAAGTTATAAGATTTCAAAAATGGGAAAATTTGCGCTTAGCATAAAATCTTACCCTGTGTGTAGATTTTCAATAGGCTATAAAATTAAAATAAAATAATATTTTCAAAAAATATTTTGGATTTGACATTTTTATCTGTTCACAAATTCATTGTTAAATTCTGGAAGCATTCTGAAAAAGTGACCCAAAACATTTTCACAAAATCTGTTGATTCTGTATGGAATTACCCTACTGTTAATGATGTCAGTAAATACATTCCTATTTAACATAGAGACCACAGAAATCAGTTTCAAAATCGTATAAAGTTTTCTATATTGAAGAATTAAGTACGAAAATAAACTCTACATACCTCTTCCACAAGACGGACATTGGAAATCGGAAATGTTTTAAAAAACAGGAAAGAAACCTACGCTTCCTCCTATATTAACTAAAAGTGACACACTTGGGGAACACGGTTTGTACTCAGTTACGTTGTTGCCAACGGTAACATGGATAGAGGGAATTTATCCTTTATGCAGATGGTCATGAGAATGGACAAGAAGACTGAGTGAATTGTGAGAGTGATTGTAATTACTTATTGCTGGTTACTTCTCTTCATATCTGCATTAGGGAAGGATAATAATGAGGCATTGTCGACGGATCAAAATTAATTCTGTTCAAACAATATTGATTCCGTCAAACTATCTCTCCTGAGAGAGAAAGTGAAAAGAGAGAAACGAACCTTAGACACACCATAAAATACATCAGATGTACTTCTCATATAAATACATTGTTATCTAGAGAAACAAAAGCTTATATTTTAAATTTCAAGAATATTTTCCACGAATATTTCCTCTGGACATCTTAATAACATAGTCTGAAATATATCTTTATATGAAAAAATAAAACAGCTGCTAAAATTTAATAATAACCACGCTGTTGGATCTTAAAACATTCGATAAAAACATTTTAAAATAGAAAAAGCATAATAAGTTAACACATTTGTCTGGAGTTGTAAAATAAAAAATGATAATGTCGGCAATTATTCCTTGTGGAGATACTTCAGCCAAAGCTACATAATAAAAGTAATTAGATTTTAAATCGTAGATTCAGCACGATAGATATCAGCCATTCTATGCATAATTATGGAAAATAGATGTTATACGGACATGTTTTGCGAAGTATATAAACTCGCTAGCTGAACGACTTTTGCATAAAGTCATAGGCCTACTTAAATAGATAAAAGGCTATCAAAGTAAGCCGCAAAAGTACTTGAGACATCAAAGGGCATTCATTGATTTATTAGACTATAATTTCAAACAGACGAGGTATACCTTAGACATATATTTCATGGTGAATTAGAGACAGAATTAAAAGTTTGGGAGATGCTAAATTTAGTTACCATCCACGGCACGTTCTATATTAATAATATAGTAGCCCTGTTGAAGATTAAGCTAGAGGATAATGTTAATGTAAACCCTGCATGATTTTTATGCGAATAATATAATCCACAAAATTAAATAGTAAATTTCGTTAAAACCCGAAACAAAAAAGCATTAGTTTTTATAGTTTTGTTGTTTATGGTGATGATCCATAATTAATAGTCACAAGTAACAAAGGAAGAACAATATCAAAGCCTGTTAATCAACCTAATACTAACCACCACTCTACAGGGATTTGAGAGTGATCAAATTTAAATCGTACTCTCGTAAATGAAAGTTCTCATTACGAACTCAATAATTCATGTTGAAGTAGAACAAAACAGTTTCTAACTTGTGTTTTTCTCTGTACATTCGCATGTAGGACATATGATGGAATAGACTGATACCATTGCTACTTGTTGTAAAAGAGAAATTCAAACTGTATAACAGATTTTAGCCGATATTTTAGTTACAGAAAATAAGAGGTTAAGGGTACCTTGGTTTGGGTATATACATAATAATCTCATATTAATATTTACTACTTACTGCAAACTGTACCAGTCTCTACTATGGAGTGGATACAAGAGCCAGTAGAGTCTAACGAAGAGCCAACGAAGTTACCGACTGATCTAGTCAATTGTCTACAGATTTGTTGGAATTATGAAAATATTAAACAACATACTTGGATTATTCAAATGTCTAAGAGCAACCATGGATGGGTTACACTGTCTAAATATTACTGTTGAAACATATTCATTTAGTCTTCTGTATAATACATGTTGTACAGAATTTCATTTACTTTTCTGTTAACATATATGCTCAATAATCTCCATTTGAAATAATCTCCATGTTTAAACCTTCGTACGTGGAAGGTTGGGGATTGGCAATTTCCTTTCAAAGAAATTAAGTTTTTGATTGAACAATATAATGTATGACCCTGATTATTTTACTCAGTAGCTAAAATACTTTTATCTAACTGAATAATATAAAAAATATAATTTCCACTATTTTTACATAACAGAAAAAATTGTGTTATTATTAAACTATTTGATACACCCCATGGATTTTCATACTTGTCGATGATATTAGGAGCTAAAACTTGCAAGATTAATAAAGAAAAAAAGTTTATCGTAAATATAACTTGAATAATAAAATTATGTATTAAAATAACCAGCAATTTAAAACAATACTCAAATAGCATTTATACGTATATAAGTAGTTTATTATATAATATACTTAATATATAATAATATATTATAATATAATATAAATAATATAATAATATATATAATAATATATTATAATATACTTATTTGCTACATTTAGTCGTCTATAATTGCATGTAATGCCCTAGAAACAAAAAATAATTAATTTTAGTAGTTCACAAAAAATATCTGAAAATTATTAAAATTGATTAAACTGTTGATTATAGTGTTTGACAAAAAACAGATCTAACATTTATATATCAATCTTGCAAACCCTTAAATATAGACTATTTCCTTAAACGATGAGAACTAAGTTGTTAACTTTAAAATATGGAAGAAAATTCTTAAAAAACAGACTGTACCCATTTTTATTCTAAAATTTGAACTACCAACTATAAGCTATAGACTGTGTCATAAACTCCATTTTATGAAAGTTTCCATTCGCTTCTTACAATTATTTCCCGCAGACCAGAACTACCGGACTCCTTATGTTTAATGTAAAGTAGCATAAATGTTTGATTATAACAGGTAGTTCACTTTTCCTGATTTTTTTTGTAACAAAAACTGTCTGATTCAGACAAAATGTTCTGTGGTAGAACCAACATTGTTTAAAAATCAGTGTCTACCTAAAATGTCATTAATGAAAAGGTGCGAATTATTCAATTACACAAAGCTTATATTATCAAAATTGGATAACTAATTAAAAAATAGATCCTTCGCAAATTGAAAGGAAAAACTAATTGATGATAAAAACCAAACATTGTACACATTCGAATTCCACTTTTCTTGATTACACGGTAGAAGAATAGTGTTAGTTACCTTTCGGACAGAGATTTTAAGCTCTACCGGTTCCAGGACATTGGTGTAAGGGTTGGCGGACATCTTACACTGGAACGAGTACTTGCTATTCCAGCGTACCCGATGCTTGTTAACGTCCTCTCTGTAACAAGAACAATACGCGGGTGTTATGTATCTGTAGCAGTTAGACAGCTTTGTATATATTGTCTTTCGTAATTGTTTGTTTCACATAAATAACGGGAAATTGATTACAAAACGTTAAATAAAGATCTTCAGTAACGTGCATCAATCACTTAATGCAACATAAAAACAAATACGATTCATACAATTAATCGATAGCAAATACAGTATTATGCACAGTTAATAATTATAACAGTATATTGAAAAATAGGCATTTACATAATCGTGTTGAAAAACGAAAAACATTAGAAGAAACTAAATTAGATTGAAAGAAATTCTTGAGATGACAAAATCAGACTTCTAGATAATTATATGTATATTATGAGATCGACAATTAACTTTCTCCGATATCACTTACTCTAACATTTCCATAATTACGTATTATAGATCATTATTTGTTGTTGAGGTTGTCTAACAACAGGCTGCGTGATGAGAACCGGTATTAAGCGAGTACAGAAACGTGTCTACAGCATAAATTTATTCAACTACATGTGAAACAAACCGCCTTCATATTCAGGGCAAAATTTAATTTCCAACAACAACAAAAAATATGGATATATTGTTTTCAACACGTTTTGTCTCAACACATGTTTTTACAAACAAATTTGCTTAATGAATTAAAACGAAAGTAATAATTAAAAAAATTATTTTAGATATTATGATTTCAAATCTCTATATTATGTATTATTAATCTCTGTATTATGACTCCAAATCTCTAATGCAATTCTGGGATGATTGATTGTATGCAATTGGGATGCAATTCTGTTGATGATTTCATCGGAATCCTACATAAAAGTCAACTAGCTAAAAAAACACAAACCGATTAAAATAGAATGTCATATTAAATATTTTATAAGGATTCCCATAATTTTCACTAAATAATATTAGCTAAATAAAAACCAATAATATGAAATGCCTCAAACACTTGATTGAGAAAAGAACGTAAATTGGATATAATTTTGTATAGAATTCCAAATTTTTACAATATAATAACTTTTTATTAAATTAAAAATATATTAATTAAAAAATCACTATAAATAATAAAAATAATAATTTGATAAAAAATACATGAACATGGTCATGGTTTTCAGGGCTAGAATATATACAAGATAGTACACTGATCGCCTAAAAATCAACATTTTTTTTTTAATTTTGGGAAAAACAAACCTGGAAGAATACTGGCTGGAGTGTCGAACATTGACGAGCCTTAGCTTTGCAAAGATGACGCCATTGACAAATGGCACAGAGGTCAACTCCTCCAGTCCAACCGTCACCTCAAACCGAAACCGTTTCTTTGTGAACAGTGATGTCATTGAATGGCCTTCGCATTGGCATTTTGCATAGTGATGAGATCTTGCACACGGCACGTACACACAGGACCCTCTATTCTTGTAATATTTTGTTAGTTAAGTGTGTTCAAATCTAACGCAGTTTTCTAAAAAAATAAAGTAATTAATTTAGTTTTATTTCCTATATACAAAAAATATGTAAATAAGTTGTTATACAGCAGTGAAATATCCTGAAATCTTTGATATTTAGTTTGGATGAAAGAAACATTTATTTTAAATTCATTAACAAAATTTTAAAACATTATCAATCATTAAAAATCAATTATTCATATAAATCTAAAATTATCTGATTTAAAAATTATGGGGAATTCCTAATCTTTTAAAATGATTACTAAAGGTCTAAGGTCTACTAAAGGATTCTGAGACAATGTGATATAAATTTTAATAACCAAAGTCAAAATAATAATTAAAATATCACAACTACAATAAAAAGTTTGAATATTTGTAAAGTAGGATAAACAGACATTACATTACAGAAATAATAATGTTCCATTATAATGAAAAATGTTAAAAATCTACATATGATTTTATGAATATCATTTAGTTTAGTATCATATTATTAGTATATAGATTGTTTAAAAAAGAAATTTGAAATATATGTTTCATATATAGCTGCATTTGTAACAGCTAAAAGAAAACAGCTTTTAAATATGTATCACAACACAGAACCTCAGATAACATTAAAAAGATTACTTACTCTATTGCTATAAATCAAAAGTCAATGCAGTTAAATAAAATTACTAATTTAATATATACCCATTTATACAACTGATTTAGTTACTAAACGTAGTTTGGCACTGGCAGTCAAATTGGGGGTAAAATCCCCATAGGAAAAGTAATGTAGGACACAAAGTTAATATATGTTGGTGAGAAAATAACCAGCAACAAAAGAGAACATTTACCATATAGTATGTGACTATTGAATAGTTGACATCCATTATTGGAAAAATCACATGTCATGAGTATCATTGACTATCAGTTAGCAAATAACTATAGTATATATTAAATGTTGTCTTTGCAATATCTTACATGTAAATTAGACATTTTCAATCAAGACTTCACACATGGTATTTTTTTATTAAAATATTTATTTTTAAATATAATATGTACAGATTTATTGGTCTTTAACCTTGAGTAAATCTTGTGACTCAATATTTCAGGGTGTTCAAGTATTATCAAAATTTCACACATGCCACTACATATTAGATATGCTCTCACTCTTAGGTATTATTGAAATATTTTCATTTTATTTTAGGAAATGATTATAAAGCATTTCTGCCCACAAGTGAATTACTTTAAGCCACAAAAGATACTCTTTATAAGCCATATTCATTCAGAGCCATTGGTGTCTATAACACATTATGTGTATCACTCAGTATAATAATTGATTGTACATTAAAAAAATTTAACTGCCAATTTAATAAAAGATTGAACTGTAAAATCATTTAATAATTCAACAGCAGATAAAACTATAAATTCAACTGCAGATTAAACCTTAGATTTAACTGCTAATTTTACTACAAATCAAACAACCAAATCAATCTTAGATTTAACTGTTAATTAAATGACTGATTTAACTGAATATTCAACCACAAAATTAATTGCCCATTTAACTACAGAATCAATATCAGATTAAACTGTGGTTAAATTGGCAGATGAAGCTGTGGAAAACATCATTCAAAGAAATAAATTTTGTTATATACATTACCCAATTGTGTAGGTGTAAATTACTATTAGTATAATATAGTATACTTGGCAATACTATTGAATGTTTAAAAAATACTTTTTAAAATAAAAATTATTTAATAATGAGCAAAAAAGAAGTCACAATAAACATTTACATTTTGTTATACAATACTGCTATATGGGTGTATATATATATATATATAGTACAATATTATACTATAATAACAACTAAATATTTATATTTTTTAACAAATAATTATAACTAAGTTTATAATTAGAATTAAAATCAAAATGACTGCTATAATGTTAATAGTTCTCACAATAATATTGCAGTATGATCACAGCATGAGAACTGTCTACATCTTTAATTTATACCATATAACATTGAAGTTGCACTGCTAATATACCTACCATAAAGTTTATATAAAAATGATACTGAATCAGCAAATAAAAATTAAAGCATATAATATAAACATAATTGCCATATGTAGAATAAATAATATTTTATTAGGAGCACTTTTGATTATTTAAATTGTATTTTCAATCAAAAATTATTTAACAACTATTTTTAAACATGGAGAAATACAAAACTGCAGTAATGTGATATCATCCCACTGCAGCAAATATTGCCTGAAACATTTGTAAACATACTGGAGAGAAAGAGAGGAGAATGAGTCATGTGAGCCACAGGCACCCATGCAATCCAGAACAGGTGATGATGGCTTCCAAGAAGTGATACCTAACTAAACCTGACTGCCAGGAGACCGAACCACCCAAGAAGAACAAACCCACACTCCCAGGGATGCAGAAGCTTTTCAAGATGTAATTGTCCAAATTACCCTGCTCTGAGAATAGGGATCCACTACTCCCACACTGACACAGCCTGGCACTTACCCGAGAAGAACAAACCCACACTTTCAGAGATGCAAAATCTTTTTAAGAGAGAGAGACAGAGGTCAACATTCAGCAGTAATATAGACTGTATACATTGGTCAGAAACTGACAATAGAGACCTGATAAATAATATCCCATAAAAATTTGCTCCAATCAACCATATTTAGTATGTGTTAATTATATTATATTCATGATATCAGTTGGTAATTGGTTAATACAGTAATTTCCCACACAGGTTAAAGTTCATAAATTTATTCATATATATAACCTTATTGTATAAACATGTAACTTACCTATATATTAACTATACTATAGAATTAAATATTTATCTTTTATTAAAGCATAAATAAGATTTATGTATGGTTGCCAATAATAAATGAATATGACAAAGATGATGTTCTATGGAGTAAGATTTTTCTATTAGTAACAATCTTATATTTGTAACAGTATTAAATGTTTAATTTAAAATCCTATTTAATATAAAGTTAAAATATAGATATTCAACATTATTTATAAAGATGAGCTATTAACTTTTGCCTATATATTTTCTATAGAAATAAATATTTATCTGTAAAGTTTTTAAGTAAACATTTTTTATTGGGCAAGTGAAGTTTAACATTCACTAAATCTTTGGGCAAGACAATTTTTTAAACTGATTACTTCCCTAAACAATGTTATAAAATTATGATAACTTAAAATAAATAATGAAGGATACAAGCAAATAATATTTATATTCTGATAATTGTGGCTTTATATTGTTTTGAATATGTATATATTATTTGGCTATTCCAAGGGTATTATTAGGCTATTATTCAAGGGAATCATTATTCTGAGCAGTCTAAATGCAATCTGAAATTATTCTCTATCAGTTTAAAACCAATCTGAACTCAAAAAAAAACGATGCCTATGCCCAATTACATAAGAAAAAACCAATGCCAAAATAATATAAATATATTATGAAAATTTATATTTCCAAGTAAATTATATTATGAAAGTTGCCAGAATTATAAAATTTAAATTATTTGTCACTTATTTCACCTATTTTAGAAATTGTAGTAGTAATAGTATTCAGATATTCATAACAAAAAGTTTGAGGTAGATATACATTTTTAAACAATGAAAAAGTTGTATTTATTATATTCTTATATTTGTAATTGTAACACATCATAATATAACAAAAAACTCAAGGTATATATAATTTTTTTCAAATAATTAAATTTTTATAATTATATTATAATCAAGCAAAGTCAGCCATCATTTTTTTAAATTCTATATTTTTTCTATATTTAGTTATAATGGAAAATAAATGTATATCCTATGGCTATGTGATGACTTAGATTGACATAACCCGCTAATTTTTTATACCAGAATTTAATGATTTACAAATATGACCCCTGGACTGGATGGTTTAAAATTAAAGGAAAAACCAGAAAATATGGTAAAAAAAGTTATCAAAACAAAACAAAATTAGGAACAGGCTGGATCATATAAGAAAACATGTATAATAACTGATATTTATAATAAAAAGGTATAGAAAGAAATTTGTATTAGTAAAATAAATATATTATTTATGGCAATAAATTATACTATACTATTATTTATTTATCAATATTACTATTAATTAACCTATGTCATAGGTTAATTTGAATTAATTTAAAAGCTTTACTAATTACAGCACAGGGTGCATCTACCCTATTACTATGACATAATTACAACTCAGCTAGCCATGGTTACTGCCTTAATTAATAATAATAATAATAGTATACATGATTATGCAGCAAACAAAATTGATGTTTTGTTGAAAATGACAAAAGTCATATTTATTATATAACTATAAGGTAATATTAATAAAAGACTGGGCAAGTGACAACAGATAATTAAAAAAATACACACAACAGAAATATTAAGACCAATTTACAGTTTTTATTCTGTAAATATGAAAATTTCCAGTTTTTTTTCCTTATCCTTACCCTTGGCTTGCTTGAGTTAGCCAAATTTCCAGTTTTTCCAGGTTTTCTCATTGACAGGTTTTTCCCTGTCATGGACACTCTACAATTAAAATGCTATATCACACATTATTAAATAATGGTTAATTGGTTGTAATTTAAAAGCTTTATTAATTATTATGCTATAAGACATAAGTATATTATATTGCATAGTTATTAAATAACAGTTCATTAAAATATTGTCTAAGATGTGTGTTGTGTGAAGATTACTTTTTATAAATAATAAGGACATATACTTAATTTGTAAATAATTTATAAATTATAATTTTTCAATATTATTTACTATTTGAAATATTACTCATTATAGACTAATATGAGTAATTATACTAATTACTCATATGGATTTATGGTAGTTAGTTAACGATGTCGATATTACATAAAGTATTTATACAATTTAACTATTTCCACCCATTAGTATAATATCAAATATATAACAGAATACATCATTAATTACTCAGTTACCTTAGATTAAAATTAAAACAACATAAAATTTCGAAAACAATCGAAACAATCACTGAAGCTCTTTTGAATCAATCGTTTATACTAGTACTAACATTGATTTAAACAAAATAATATTTTTGAAATATATGCGAATAAATTAACTATTTGCAAACTATTTAATTTTTTACATATGACTTATTTTCTTATCATATTAAGGAATGCTGTCAGTTTTGAGTTAGTTATGACATTAAACTTTCATATATTAGTGATATTTTTATAATTCGACTTCAAAAATTGTCTTATAAAATATTATAGTGATATTTAATTTTATTTAAATAAAATATTCAGTTGACTTTATTGATTTATCAGTGCCATCAGAAGTATTTGGGTGGTTTTTCAATTGATTTTTTTGTGAAGATTAAAAGCAATAATCAAAAATGAAAATAAATAGAACTATCTTTTGACCATTTTCAATATTCACACATTTTTCACAGGTAATTACGTTTATATTATTTCTTGGTTTTCTATAATGAATGAATTGTCTTTCATTACCTTTAACTACATCCCCTGAAAAGATATGTATTGTCGAAATTCTAGTTGGTCATATAATTTTTTATTCACTCTGTTATAACCAACGAATATAATATGATTTTTGGTTATAACATCATAAACTTCAACATATTTTTACATTAATGGTCCTTTGGATTTCAGAGAAAATTATGTGTTCCGTAGTTGTTTAAAGGAATCTTTAAATCAAAAATATTAAAGATTTATATTCGTTTTATAACAAGCATTCAATATTTGCATCGATCTCTCGATGTAGGTTTTTTAAAACTTCCTGCGGTATACATTTTTTTTCTGCTGTTGGAATATTTGCTGACAGTAAGATGCATCATAGGTTGTTTAAACAGCAATATGACTAATACGTGTCCAAAAATAATTAAAATGTAAGCAAGCTTACCTATACTCCAAGAATTCTTGTGATCATTTCAGTTTGTAAATGAGTGCATATATAATGACTAGTAACCTATACATATCCCTTGTTACAAATATTTTAAATATACTTTCGAAGGCTTTTCCGCATATTATCCACCTAGTTGGGTAAAATGCTTGGATTCTTTTAAAGTCAATCCTTGTTTGTAATCTAATTTCGTTCAAGTTTGTATATTCGGTTCGTACATATATTTACAAGCCGCTGTCAGACGTCGTAGACAATCCCAAATATTTTTGCTAACACATTGAATGTATTTTACAGCATCACCCATTGCTATATAAAAGTGTATATAGGCACTTTCAGTGAGTTTCATTGATCTGAATTACAACACAAGTCTTGGCATCATAGCCATCAAAGTAAATATGTTATTACATTACCATGCGCGCGCGAATTTTTAATTCGTAAGTTCATCGCAGTAACTAAACATAATTATTAATGAAAACAACGTTATCTCAATTTTATCACCAGTTGACCAAGTTATTAGTTTTTTTTTAGTTTTATTTGCAATGATAATGTTAACTAAAGTTTCCTTTTTATTCTTAGATATTTCTCTAAGCACTAACAATTAAAGCAAATTTCTTTTGTCTCTTCGGGGTTCCAATTCCTATGAAGTTCATGAGATTGCCGAGCTAGTAATCAAACGTTAGCTGAAATTTTCAGTAGAATTTTACTCAAAGCAATAAGCAATCTAGCAATGGGTTCTGTATGGCATTCTGACTATTCATATTTGTGAAATCGATTGTCTTTCACTATTGCTGTTTTCCAGTTTTACGTATGGTATATGTTTAAAATACATTTATATTTTAGTATTTTTATTATAGTACTTTTTTATTAATTTGAGTAGTAACCTTTTTTTATTCTACTTGTATTTAACACTTACCTGTTGCACTTATTTTGTTCCGTTAACGTTGCAATGGGACTTTAAAATCCATTTATTTTTAGTAACAAATGATTGGTTTCACGATTATGACTTATCATATCGCTGTATTTTCTAACACACGATACATGCTTAGCACAAGACCGCAAGACAAATTAAATCTATTTATAGAATTCTTGGAATAATCAGCATCTTGTATAAGTGATAAAATAAATTATACATTTTGGTTGTTTTGTAATCTAGTCATTCTGAATGAGGTATTATGGCTCGTAATTTATTTGATTTCGCTAGGGATTTGATGGAAGAAATTGATAGTAGTAGTGCGAATGAAGATAATGAGGTAGAAGATGTGTATTAGATGAAGAAGAAGAGGTTGTAATTGAAGAAAATGAAGAATTGATCGCACCTATTTATGGCGGTGTCGGGGACGTTATAGTGTCAAAAAATGGACAAATAGTCTATCAGAGAGAAAGGCCGCAACGTCATGGTCGCGTAGGAGCTGCTAACATCCTCCGTAATATACATGCAGGTCACAATAATGTAGTTGTTGGCGATATTTTAGCGTCATTCTTATTATACTACACTGGCGATATACATGAGTGCATAGTTGCAGAAACTAACCGCGAAGCACACCGTGTAATAAATCTGCCCGAATCTCCTGCCTACTTACGTGAACGCTGGTATCCTGTCACCAATGTTGAAATGTACGCATTCATCGGTTTGCTTATAGAGGCGGGTGTAATGAGAGACTGTGGTAGTTTTTTTGAAGAGCTTTACGATGATCGGAAAGGAAATCCAATGTTTAAATCAACTATGTCCCACTTCCGCTTTAAACTTATCCTCCGATTCTTGCGATTTGACAACAAAGAAACACGCGGACAAAGACGAGCTGAGGACAAGCTGGCTGCGTTCCGACAAATCTGGACTTTATTTGTGCGCAACTTCCAAAGACACTATATTCCGTCAGCCTCTGTTACTGTGGATGAACAAATTGTACCTTTCAAAGGTCGGGCACCCTTTAAAGTATTCATGAAAGACAAACCTCACAAGTAAGTATATACATAAATATTAAGTAATTCTAATTTTTTTAAATGGAATATTTGTATGATTTCTTTTTGCGTTTGCAGATACGGCATCAAGATTTGAATTTTGGCGGATGCTACGACTTCATACTGCTTCAATGCTCAAATTTATTTGGGTCGTCAGCCCGGTCATGCTCCAGAAGTTGCCCAAGGCGCACGCGTCGTTCTCGATCTTGTCCAGCCCATCGAGAGGTCCGGCCGCAATGTGACTATGGACCAGTTTTTCACCAGCTACCGTCTCGCTACCGAACTTCTACGAAGAGGCCTCACCTTGGTGGGAACTCTAAATCGAAACAGGGTGGAAGTGCCGAATGAATTACTGCCGAGTCGCAGACGAAATGTGCTGGAAACGATATTTTGCCACAACCAAGATACCATGCTGTCACACGTACCACGAAGAAATAAAGCATTTATACTTCTCACCACCATGCACGACACACATATCGTGAATGACGCACAGCTCCCAGAAGTCATTATTGACTACAATCAAATGAAATACGGAGTCGACAACTGCAACAAAATGGTGGCGACATATACTACACGTCGAAAGATAAATAGATGGCCGTCTGTTTTGTTCTTCAATTCACTTGACATTGCTGCTGTGAACAGTCTGATCGTTTGGCTCCTGACGCATCCTCAGTGGAACATCCAAAAAAGGAAACAACGACGCCGGCTTTACCTTCGAGAATTATCACAAGCCCTCGTCGATGCTAACATTACCAAGAGACATATTGACCGGCCTACATCAGTGCGAAAGTCAATCGTCCACTCCAGGAATGCGCTATCGTGATGAAGATGGAGAGGGCCCCGCTGCTGGTGACAACATTGCAGCAAGACGCGGAATGTGTCATCTTTGTGCCAATCAGCGTCGCGTCCGAACACAGTGTTCGAGATGTGGATTTTTGGTATGCCCAGACCACAGTCAGCCTGTGTGTCAAGCGTGTATCTAATTGTGTATTAGATGATCTCCTTAAAAACGATTTTGTACTTCAAATGAGTATAAATACGTACATTTATAGCTATGTATATAAATATTATAAATGTATTCGAAAATAGTTTTTGTTCATTTACTGTATATATTCATCTTTCGGGCGGTACCTATTGTCAAAACTAATGAAAAAGGGATTATAATATTGATGCTTATAAAATAAATAACAGGGAATTCCATCCCCTATTTTTTTAAAGGATTTTAACATATATTTAATGAAAACCAGCTATATTACTTAACAGTAGCAAATAATTTGTATATATATAAATTTAAAAATATATAATATTTATCTGATATAGATATAAAAAATAATTAAAATACATCTAAATAAACATGTTACAGTAGTTTAATGTTTATGTTCATGTAATTAACTTAATTTTAGACAAAGTCAAGAAATTTCAGTTCAAAATATGTAATTATTCTTTCTTTATGAATAAATTTACTGATCAATGGTTTCCAAAGTCCGAGTGCAACAGGTAAGTGTTAACCTTGTGTTCTGGCATTACTCAATGACTAGAAGGCTTGACTTGATATATCAACAATATTTACAACACATTTTCTGTTATTGTTCAAAATATTTTGTTTGAGTGTATATTACAAATAGCTACATATACAGGGATGCGTCTATGTCTCTTTACCCAAATAAATAGAACAATAAGTCAATATTAGTTACTGCCGAACTTTGGTAGTATCTTTGGTTTTCTGTGACAGACTAGTATAAATAATAGATTTACATTGCTACATCAACCTATAGAAACCATAGATTTGAATTTATGCATCGACCTATAAAAATTATAGATTTAAATTTATGCATGGACCTATAGAAATCATAGATTGATTATTGAAAAACTGATTGTTGCATGGTATATTGCATGCTTCTTGTTTAGTTATGGCTGTGCAACTAACTTTAGATAAACGTATTTTTGTATTGGAACAGTGGTGGAAGAATAATAAGAAATCAATAGCAATAATAGCAGCATTTCAAAATATGTTTCCAGGTTTTCCACCTCCTTCAAGACAGACAATGAGTGCCATTGCTAAAAAAATTAATGAAACTGAAACTGTTTCCGATAGACGAAGGAGTGGTCGCCCAGCTTCGATAATTACAGAAGAAAACAAGGAAAATGTCCGTAATCTCTATGCAGTTACTCCCGCTAAATCACAAGTTTGCGCTAGTCTCCAATTGGAAATAAAGAGGCGAAACCTGCAAAGAATAATGAAAGATTTAAAATTGAAAATCTAGCGCCCCCGTCTTCTCTATTGTTTAAATCAGGATGATTTTGACAGGCGGGTCAAATTTTGTGAATGGTTACGTGATGAATGGAACAATAATGATACTTTCAAGGATCGTATTATCTGGACAGATGAAGCAACATTTAAACTGAACGGGCATGTCAACCTTCACAATGCCGTTTAATATTCTGTTGAAAACCCCCACTTCGTATGTGGAAGCAACAACTTGTCGCCTGGTATCTGTGTTTGAGGTGCTATCTGGTCAACTGGAGTGTTAGGTCCGTACTTTTTCGATAGCACAGTTAATGGAGATAAGTATTTTGACATGTTACGTGACTTTGTTCAACCTCTGGTTGACCCTAGGAATGATGTATGGATGCAAGATGGTGCTCCTTCTCACTATTCTTTAATTGTCAGGAATTGGTTGAACGAATTTTGAAACAAGGATGGGTAGAAGTGGTACGATAGAGTGGCCAGCAAGATCGCCTGACCTTACCCCCTGTGATTATTCCATGTGGGGTATTATAAAAGAGCGTGTCTATTCACAGGGCAATATTCGAACAATCCCAGAACTAAGGCGATCAATAGAGGGAGAGTTTCGGCTGCTTGATGGTGACAAAGAATTGTTTCAAGCAATTGCACATTCAGTTGGTAAACAATTTGAGAATCTTTTGTAAACATTATGTAATCTTGTTTAATTAATACATGTTCATGTTATTATTTGTTAGTATCATGTATTACAACACTGAATATAATTTATAGTCTTATACATTGACTTATTTTTCTATTTATTTGGGTAAAGAGACCCCTGTATATGATGTACACCATGAATAGACCATTTAATGAAGAATAACTAATGCATAATCACAGTAAATACCTGTAGAATCATTTCAAGTGAACATTTTAGGGCTGTCAAGTTACGCATTAGTGCCATTTTATGTTTGCAAGTTTATGAACATTTAATTGTTGTAAATCAGACCATAACAATTTTAAAATAATAATAATTATGTAACTCTTTGACATCGGTGGGGTAACTTATTACCCTAGGCGGCCGGTGTCTTGCTGATAAAACTCCCAATTGTTATGATTATTACTTGAGGGTCCATGACATATTCAAAAATGTTTCTAAACTGTGTACACTTTTTCTGCACAATTTTTCATTATTTACCTATTTTACTAATGGCTTATACATTTAGTAACGTTAACACCAGTGGCCTGTTTCATAGCACAACAAGTGACAACAAGTTACCAGTAAAAATTAATTTGGGTTTCATACTCTAACTTGTAACAAGCAACAAGTAAGGTTGAACATTTTCACTATAGATAAAATGATTCATTTGTTGTATAGGATTTCACAGTTTCACTAACAAGCTATCGATTTATATAGTATGCTGGAATTCCCTATCTAAATATTTACATATAACAACAAGTGCACTGTGCACCATTAATTTTTATAAACTTTCATAAACTAGTGAATTTTAATTAAGCATGGATATTCTTTTATTTGATAGTGATAGTAATGTAGAATTTTTAGAAGGTGGAAATGTTGCAGGTCGTCAAAGAAGAATTTTCCGTGAAAGAATTAATTTTAATCGCTTGGATGACTTTGAGGAGAGGTTTTGTTTATCAAGAGAGAAGGTGGAATTGTTATCTACACGTATCTATTAGTTATTTATAGAACCATTCTTTGTCCGTCTTGTATCCGTTCCTTTTCAGTTTACCAAATATTTTTTTCCATTTATTTAATTTAACCTCTTTTGTTATAATGTCACTATATGCACCAAAAAGAACAGTTTTTTCATCTGTAAGAAGGCATAAAAATAACTTTTTGACGTTGTAATCCATACTTATTATTAAAAAGTCTACAATGATTTAAAATATTAACAAAGTCTTTGACTGAGATATAAACCGTATTAATAAGTATAATGTAAGATCAGCGGATACAGTGAGACATAAAAATATATAAGATACCTGTATAGAGCATAAATGAACTTTGTCGAAATTGCCGCCTACATTTCTATTAACCACTTAAAAGCTATATTTATAAAATTAGCTCGACGTGATTGTGTGAATATCTATCACATTGTAAAATTTACAATAACTTTGCCGATAAACGCGCTTAGATCCCATTTTTTAACCAACTGAAAATATGAAAAGACATGTGCATCTATTGACGGCCACTCGGTGTAGGCGTGCCATTACCTCCGTTACTTTATAGTTTTTCAAGACACAATACAGCTGTACAGATTCCGTAAATTCTCTATTGTTATATTCTTTTTGAGTATACCTAATATCTTGACTCGTTTTTAAATAGTCATCACATTTCTCGTATTGGTGTTTTTACACTTAAAAATGCATTTTCTTTCTTTGATATCGGACGGCTCACGTGTTTCTTCTAAGTTTACGATTGATTGGGTGTTTCCCATTGATTTTAATCTATTTATATAAATGGTATTTACTCGTTGCAACAAGTTGGTATGAAACCCAAATTAATTAGCCGGTGACTTTTTGGGTAAGTATTCACCGCTTTCAACTTGTTGCTACTAGTTATTCTATGAAACAGGCTACAGGTTGTACTTTTGAAAATTTACAGGAGGTCTTTGAATAACACTAAAATATTATAACACAGACAATAGTCAAAGATCTTGATAATTATTTTTTTCTCAAAACTTTAATTAGTAATCTGTAGTTAGTAAAATAAATTATCAATTGTATTCATATTATAATGTACAGTATTTATTTTTATCGTCATTTTTGTTCCTGAAGTTTTTCCTAATTAAATTAATATTTTTTTCTTAGATCGCGATTCTATTTCACACCATGACAACTACAAATGTTCTGCTTTTAAATAAAACCACTTATTGTATGATTGAATTTTTAAAAGTACGAACTATCCTAGTAAATTTGTGTATATAAAAGCAAATTAATTATAAAATTATTATTAATTTGATGCATAATAGTTCTTAGCTCTGCCGGCGTAGCTCAATCAATGGTATACAGCTGAGTCATGTAAGCATAAATTTATATTTTTTCATAGAAAATATAGATTAATGTATACGTAACGCATTTTTTTATCTAAGCAATATATTCTGATTACCATTTGTATATTTTAGTACCTGGCTTAAGATTCCTATCTTTCATAAAAATTCGATCTCTCTAAATTATCGCATCTTTGCCGAAAGTCCAAACCAATTAATCCAGTCTCTTATTTTTTATACTCTAGCTTAGAATCAAATAAATAAATATTTATTTGTGATTATGCTGATATATAATTAAAGTGGTGATATGGTGATATAACTAATTAAAGTTATATTATATGGTAATATTGCAAAGTTTAAAATAAATAGCACATATACATGAAGCATGGGTTAAATCACCGTCATTGAGAAGAGTTCACGAAAACGCAGTTAGGAGCGACAGCTGTCTACAGCCAGAATTTTACATATTCTGGACACGATGAAGCGTCATAACACTGACCAAATTTTTTTATCATATTTGTATTTAAAATGATACACTGTTTACATATAGTAAATGTGTAATGTGTATATAGTTATATAAATACGTACATTGTAAAAGGAAAAAATAACGAATTTTGTATATTTTATATGTAGGTTGCAAATGGTTGTAGGAAATAATAACGTTTCTAATATTATAAACATTTATATTCAAAACAATTCTATTTAAAATAAAAATTACTACATACAATATAGGCCTACTGTACCTAACATTATCTCACAAAGCAAGATTATCGTCGCTACTCCTTCATAATGAGGAAAAACAAAATTAGTGATAAACATTTTAAAACGTCGTGATTTACTTTTTGATAAAGTCTTGTGTGGATTACATTTGTTTTTATCAACTGATTTTTCTAAATCTAAATGTGATGAAAATTTATTAAAAAATATAAAACTATATGATGGATTACCTGATAATTTTGAAATGATCAAAATGTTTGATGTTGTTATATTATATGACTTACTTGAAGAATCTAAAAATTCAACTATCGTAACAGCATTATTTACAAGATAAGTTCATTACATACCATATATGGTTTTTGCAATTACACAATTTTTTAAGGTTCAATGGCATACGAATGCAAATTATCATAATATTCTTTTTAAAAATACGAGAAATAAAACTCAAAATATATCAAATAGGGCTAAAGAAATGTATCCAAAAAAATGGAAATTATTTAATACAAAGTTTTTATAATGCAATGGAATCAGCATATGGTTATTCACTCATAAATTTAAACCAAAACACACCAAAAAATATTAGACTATGAACAACTTGTATTCCGAGAAAGAATAGGCTATATATATATTATTACATCAATCGAATATAGGCAACATAAAGGCAAAATTAGGCAACATAAACACTTTGGCAACTCTTTCAGAAAGTAGTCCAAAGCTTAGGAAAATGATCATTCTAAATTGTCCACCTGATACTGTAAAGTTACTCAGTGAAACTGCATAATGCAATGCTATACACGGAAATATAAAATCTTTAAGTAGAGAGTAAATTAATTTGAATGAGAAAACATAAAAAGACACTACGAAAACTGTCTAAATGCTGCCATACTGGACATACTGGTAAAATCGTGTTGACACTAAAAAGGATCGACATATTCTAGCACACCCATATTCTACAACCACTATTGGCACTATTGGAACCAATTGCGGCTAAGGGGGTTGCAGGGCTCGTCGAATCTGGCGTATAGGAGGTATTGTGAAAAGGCAACTGGAAAATAAACATATGTCAAACTTTATACTACTCTTATATTATTCTACTTCTACAAATATGGTTGGCACAAATAGTGATGTTACACCATTTCATAAAATGTATACTTTAAATAAAAAAAGGCTACTTACATTGTAAATCATATATATAGGAGAGTGCAGAGAAAGAGAGAACACATTTTTGAAACGCATGGGGTAGATGACCAAAAGTGAAAAATTTATGCAAACCATCTCGCCCATGAATTTTTTTTTTCTTTCTTATATATAATCAATTTATAGGATTAAATCAGAATTATAATGATGAAATAAAACATTTACGCCACGGTGGGTTTAGACTAAAATTTAGCGTATCTAACAGCGCCAAGTCTAATTTTTGTTTTTTATATCACCAGACATGTTGCTTGTTACGAAAATGCTATTTAAAAAAAATCTATCGGTGGCTTTTTTTGTGACGTCACAAAAACAAAATGGCCGCCATTGTTAATGTAAATATGCATATAACTCGGAAATAATACCATTTAGACCACATACATTTATTCCCAGTAGATATAAACACGGTATCAAACTATCTAAATATCATCATTTGGAAGTCATAGGAGGTCAGGTAATTCTGATAATGGCATACGACGTCATAAAAAGCAAAATGTCCCCCATTTTTAATAGAATTCGGAAACTCGGATTTTATTTATTATCAATACATACTACATTTAAAAAATTCTCATACACAACAGACACAACGGCACTCACAAAGTCATGTTGAGTGCCGATTGGCAGTGCAGTTTGTCTGTTGTGCATGGGAAAAACAAAGTGCATGCGGCCAATATCAGAAGCAAATAAAGAAGCCATACGTGATTATTTGATTGAAGACTATGATGCCAATGATATTAGATTACCAAATGCCTTGTGTTCCACCTGTCATAATATAATACAACAATATCAGAATGGAGATTTTTCCAAACAAATTGTTCCTTTTGATTATGCTCTAATTGGAAGTGGATCATATGTTATTACAAGAAACAATCCAATCTGTCAATGTACTGTATGCGAAGTCGCCCGAACCACAATGTATAATTTTTACAGTAAAAGTGTGAAACAAAATAAACAAACAGTAGATTTTCAAAATACCCAGTCTGGATATACTTCCTATGTATGTTGACACATCATTCAACTTATCATCGTGTTATTCAAAACCAAAGCCTATGAAACTATGTAGATTTTGTCTCACTGTTTTGTCCCCTAGAAAACCTCATGCCTGCACCCAAACAACTAGACATGAAAACTTCGTCGAACTCAGTGCTTTGGCATCACAAACATCGGTAGAAAAAGTGGCTACTTTCGGAGGAGAAAATATCTGCTTCCGGTGACAATGGAAGTCCATCAGTTTCGTTAAAAACCATCATCGGCCGTCCTCTGAATTTTTCACGTGTTACTAATGTTGAGAATGCATTACGCAAAAGATCACAATTTTCTGTTGACGATATAACAAAAATTCAAGTGGTTTATGTACGCACTGTTTATGCATTCTGTTTTGGTTTATATAGGCATTTAATATTAGCATGTGAAAAAATATAACAGATTCCAATTGACATCTAACGACTACAGTTTTATAATGCACTAATTACAAAGTGGATTATACAGGGAATATACGCATAATATTATAAGCCGGTTATCATAAATCGCACACCACAACATAACTCAAGGTGCGTACCTATCATGCGTATTTTTTGAGACACCTTGTATATCTCCATGAAAAACTGTACAAAACGTTTTATATTATGTCATTTTAAAAATTGCCACTTAGGAAAATGATAGATATATTTGGAATAAAAATAAAAGTTATTGGAATGAAAGCCGACATGAAAGTTAATTGTGCATCACTTATCCCTTAGCCCTATTGTTGACTATAGGCTTTCGGGTATTTAACATCTATTGAATAATAGTAATCAAAATGTAGTTATATTTATCGATAGCGATTTAAATACTCTATATAATTGGTTTCAGAATTTTCTTCTGTGTTCCAACTTCTAGTATCGGGTCAATTTTGTTCAGTATCTTTCTGTTTAATTATTTGTGTAGGTAAGACTTTCTATGCGATGATTTTCATAACTTAATAGAACATAAATAGTACTATTAAAAAACGCATGTGAAACAATCATAGCTTACGAATTAATATAAATATAATTGTATGTATCAGCCATAGTATAGATTCACTACGGGTGTGATCGATCGGTTCTACACCCCATCCGATTTTGAAAGAAATATTAAAGTTCCAACAAATCTAAGGTACAATACATAACAATTATCAACATACTCGTATTAATGTTGAATTTTATATTGAGTGTGTCGTTAATTGAGTGTAATAATTATTCTGGAAACTTTTTTTTAATGTCATAGTAATAATTACATTATTTGTATCAGTTGTGGTAGACTGTTAAATGTAAATTAGACGCGTTTGAAGTTTTTTTTATATCTTATATATATATAGGGCCTATATAGAATACATCTGTATTATTTTATTTATAATACTCTTGCGAAATATCACAAGTCTGTCACGGCGCACGCAGGCATGGGCACAGTGTGCATGTTCCTAAAGCTCTTAATTATTTTATTTATATTGTACAAGATAAGGTACAAGACGTCTGATGCACATTTTAGACATTGACCAATAATTGTGTAATTTCTTTTTAATTTTTTAATGAACATACAATATATGTATAAAGTTAATAATTATGTCAGATACAGCATACTATTTTACGACTATAAATATAATAAACCTTTTAAAAATGTTTCGTAAAACACTATTCTTATTCTAATTTCACGATGTTATAAATAATCTGTTTAATTGATATCATCGTATTGTCCAAAATCGCTTACATATTTTCGAAGTTAATGGTTGTTCAACAAAAATGTAAAGCTATTTTAAATTAATATGAAGGTATATAAGCTATATTCTTACTGTATACTGTAAGAATCCAAATTAACCTTTTTTGTAGTTTTCACCAATAATCCAGAACTTTCTTGCTGTTTCCCGAAAGAATCCCGCAATCTCTTCCACTAATTACTTAACATTATATAACAATGTTTCAACTCTTCCCATTGTAAAATACGTCATCGGACTGATCAGTCCGATGACGTTATATCGACGTGACGATATCGATATATCGACACAACTTTCTTGCCATTGACTCATCATTGCAAATGTTAGTTAACATTCATATATGTGTTTTAAAGTATTTTCATTGAAGAGTTTCTATATATTATAATTTGTTATTATAACACATTTCATATGATTGTAACGTGCTTCTGTGTTTAGTATAATATGGTCTATATATTTATTTTTAATATTATATTGAAGAACCTACTTTTATGGCTCAAATTTATGAAAAATTGTTTATTGAAATCAATTTAATTAGAAAAAATACAAGTTTATTGGTGTGTTTTATAACAATACAATATATATGTACAATTCGAAAGGGATAAGAAATCATCAAATACAACATTTATAGTTTTATCATTGTGAATTAATCTTATGTATTTTAAATCTCTTTAACATATATTGATGCACATAGTACAATTTATAAAAATAAATAAACATTATGCTAAAATATTGAAATAAAAATGTTAAAAACTATTCTTGTTTTCATACGTTCTGTTAAGTCCCTGTAGAATATTTATCCTTATTGTTGAAACATTGATTGTCATTCAAAACGAGAAAAAACATATAATCCGGGGATCAAAAGTATATATAATGATATATAAAGTCATGTCAATAATATACAATTACATATAATAATATTTAAAGAAATTATTCAAACATTATAGTTAACAATTGCTAAACATGTAATTTATTGGGTTCAGACAGACTAAGTTAATTTTTTTAGTTAATGTTAAGTTAGTTTATAATTATATATGTTAGTTATTTATATTAGTCATGACAAAATGTTATGTCATGGTGATGTTTTGATGTGTAACTGTTGAACTACATATAAAAGTATGTAAAATATGTAGGTATGTAATAAGGGTAATCTTGAACTTTCCTGCATAAAATTAATTTGCATATTTTTTAATTTTTTATTGAAAAGCTACAATTAATTAGCATAGAAAAATGAAATATAGTATCCATAAGTATTTATTTTACATAAAAAACATAAATAAAGAATAATATTACCAAAAAACATGTAATAG
>JAUZND010024351.1:0-24511 GCA_034780555.1 Coelogynopora nodosa | reverse complement strand
ATATACCAATCATATACATTCACGCGTCATACACCAATCACATACATTCATGCGTCATATACCAATCACATACATTCACGCGTCATACACCAATCACATACATTCACGCGTCATACACCAATCACATACATTCATGCGTCATATACCAATCATATACATTCATGCGTCATATACCAATCATATACATTCACGCGTCATACACCAATCACATACATTCATGCGTCATATACCAATCACATACATTCTGGCGTCATACACCAATCACATACATTCATGCGTCATATACTAATCACATACATTCTGGCGTCATATGTCAAACAATCATACATACATTCTTGCGTCATATACAAATAATATACATTAATGCGTCATAAATAAATCACATAGATTTATGCGTCATATGCAAATTATATACATTAATTCGTCATATACTAATTACGTAACTTCATACGTTATTTACTAATTATATACATTAATGCGTTAAATGCATATATTGACCATTTGCTATTTTTGTCTAATATTTGCATTATATCGTTAATACCTAAATTCGTATAAAAACATAAGTTGAAAATTATAAAATACACAATTTTTTTAATAGAGGTTGATTAAATGTCACAAAAACTAATATCACTCATAAAGCTGTCTTTGTTTTTGCAATATCGTACAATGAAATATTGTAAAAAGAATATGTTTATCAAAATGTTGTGTTTACTTATAAATATTGACGTCATCAATATTAAACCTCTTGACCAATAATAAAGTGTAATTCTTAAAAACTTAGAATCTGGTCCATTTGTAAATAATGTGAATGAATTTGTAAAATAACGTTTGTGAACTACAGCGAATTAAGAATAAAAATGTATTGATAATCAATAAAAAAATATAACTTCTGTGTCATCACTCAGACATAAATGGTTTTTAAAGGTAAAAAACTGGTAAATAGTGTGAAAAAAAACGTAATTGAAATATATAAATACCGATTAAAAGAAGCGATCAACCGAATTTTTTATCATAAAATGTTGTAGAATTGTATACAGAAGATGGATTGGTGTGTTATAAAAATAATTACAGTACTATTGATGCATTAGTTTTAACAATGAACTATATTTACAGTTGAGTACTCTTGACAATAATACTGGTTCAATAATTAAGGCTATATTTCTTGATTACTCTTCAGCTTTTAATACTGTACTTCAAAATCACCTTATAAATGAAGTAAGCAAATGTACACCTCATTACGCTAAATGGATAAAGTCCTCTATGAATGGTTTGTCACAGTCAGTTAAATGTAAAAACAACAAGTCTTCTACGCCTATTCAAGCGAAAGTTGGTATACCACAAGGAGGTCCTCTAAAAGCGAAATTATTTGCATATGTTACAAATTAAATAAATAATGAAAAACTAATTTTAATAAAAATAAAGGCAACATTATCACATATTCAGATGATACAAGAATTTTCAATTAAATTGGAAAAGGCTCTGAAAGTAATGATCAACAAAACTATTTATTACATATTGTATTCGTAGCTAAAATCTAAAATAGAAAAAATCTGAAAGTCAATCAAATGAAATGCGAAGAGATCATTTTCAAACACAATAACTGTAATAATACAGCTGTTCATTTTACAATTATTGAAAATGTCATTAATTAACGATAAAAATATTCCAAAATTAAAGAAAGTAAAATATCTTGGCATTATTATCTCCGATGACTTGAAATGGACAAAACATATATATTCTGTTGTTATTAAAGTTAACTTTATTATTAAATGTCTCTCAAAAATTCTTTCATATTAACCATAAAAAAAACTAAATGGAATATCTTTAACTCTGTAGTTGCACCAAATATAATATATGCTTGCGAAGAATAGGGTTGTGGTCTTCTGATGAAGGATAAAAAAACTCAAGAAACTTATTAATTTCTTCGCAAAGGTCTCATCAATAGACAAAGAAAAACTACGCCAGATTGTAAACTCACAACACAAAAACAGATTTAAAAAATTCATTAATGAAATGATTATCAATAAAGCTCATCCTCTACAAAATATATACTTGAAAACATTGCAAATAATCACTATATGGTACGCGAAGCGGTGAACAGACCAAAATGTTCTGCCAAAAATGACAAAACTACAGACAATCTTTCCTACCAGACGCTAAATCTTTCTTATGTAATAACAAGCTTCAAGGATTAGTCCTTTAATTTATTAAAGCGTTTCATAAATTGGTAAATTGACATAGAAGATAATTGTGACATTTACACTCTTATAGAAGCAACAACATATTTAGTAATTTGAACATCTTAGAATATGAAAACAACAACTGCATTAATTATTTATTAACGTATAATTCTGGAATCTGAGAAACTTAATTTATTAATAGCAATTTAGTAATTTAATATAGTATTTTGTTTACAATTTATAAGAGCCAAACTATATGTGATTTAAGAATTGATTAAATATGTAATTTGATATGTGAATGATCTCCAAACGATCTCTAAAGATTAGTATATTAAATTGTATGTAAAACAATTTATCATTTGACTTAATGATCCGATAAACGTAATATCTTAATAATAATATCCGATACCGCAACATAATATAATATGATGCTGTTTACTATTTATAAAATATAAATATGATACTATAACAACACAAAGATTTGAGCAAAACATTTCAAAAACTAATTAGTCAATTTTTAAAGAAATTGTTTTGATTGTTGAAAGCATTCAACATATTTGCATGTTTTCTCAAAGCATATTATATTCTATGCAATGTTCTGTATCTTTGCTGAATTTAATGACCGAAACAATAATAATAAGGTGTAACTTAATAGTGGCTCTCGTTTGTCTTTATTTAGAATCACATCTAACAATTTTATAAATTGTTTCAAGGTTTTTACTTTGTCTCATATTGCCTGGTGTCAGTAGGTTCTATGCCTAGCATCGGATTTCCTCTTGTTTATAATTATAAAAAGCTAATATTGGCTTGTTTAATTTAAAGAATATGATATATGATAAAAATTAAATTAAATTACTTGAATTGAATAATAACTAAGTATTATTTATTCGTTGAAAACTACTCCTTCATCATAGTTTGAAGAAAATAATTGTACATTTTATAGATAATGAAAATGTTATATCACATAGATAATTGTATTAATTACATTAATTTTAAAATTGAAAATGTATATATATATATATGAGAAAACTTATATTGAACATTTTGGAAATAAAGATAACATTGAAAATAAATATTTAGTAAACAATTTTAATCATTACAATAGAAGAATCAATATACAAAGCATTTTAATAAAAGTTAAAAATAATCATAAACGTATTTAACTAGATCTCCCCTATCTTTATTTAAACCATCTGGTTTATTCAATATTTATTTATTTAGTTATTTATTGGTCGGCCAAAAGAAGAGGAATATATAATACATATGTATATATGTATACAAACATTGACCTCCTTATAAGTGTAGATAGTGGTGTCCAACCATCTGAAATGAACGTCTGCCGGTGTTGGGAGGGTTGGTTAGGACCTGAGAAACCCCCAAAGCATCCCCTATGTAGGAGCTAGATATTATGAATGAGGTACTGAATAAAATTAGCATAGACAGAAGCTTTATAGTCTACTGCATATGAAATAAATAGTGACAGACATTTCAAGTGGTTGTTTTCATGCGGCAGGCGTCCTTGAATAACCCAATACCAATAGAATGCCCGGACAAGAATATTGTTATCACTTAAAGATTATAAATGAAACACAATCAGTGAATCAATTACTAAATAATTCTACTTTCAAAAACGAGTTTGCAAAGTACATAGTACAGAAATGGAAGAACAATCACTATAACATGATAATTGGCAACACAACTATTGTGTTAACTTATGGGGGAACCTCTGTCAGGTTGAAGTATAATCATGAAGAAGATTCGATGATAGTGGAAGTGCCAACAAGTGTCAAGGTGTCCACGAAGATGGAAACACGTTGATTGCGTTTCATTTATCTTCTCTGGGTGACAACAATATTCTTGTCCGGGCATTCGTTATTAACATTCTTGTAATACTTCTGCAATTACTGGAAATCCTGAAAACACGAACAAAGTATAACATGGACTGTTGCGCAGGTAACAATAGACGAATAATAAACGTGTCAGGATTAGCTGAGCAACTTGCTCCACTGGGTCTACATGCCTTTACAGGTTCTGACTTTACAGCAACTTTTTATAGAAAAAGCAAGGTAAAGAGCAAGGTAAAGTGACTGGATCTCCTGGAAAAAATGCCACTTATGTACGAGCTTTCTTGGATCTTTCCACCACACATAACTCTTGACTAGGAAGCAATATCTGCTTTTGTCTGTGAAATGTACGGTCCGAAAGATCTTAAAGACGTCAATGAAGTCAGACACACGATTTTCAAAAAGATGAGATTTTCAAAATGTCTAATAACACTTATCACTTTGACACCTTCGTTGTATTTTGTTTATTGTACATTGATAATGTATATTAATATTCTGTATTATATTATTTATTATATATTTCTAAATGATCACTCCTGACCTATGAGTTGTATACATATATATTTATATTATATATATTCGATGATTTTTTGAACGTTTTTCTAAAAATGTATGTAAACTATATTTGATTATAATTAAAAGGTATAAATCATTTCCAATGCTAATATGAGTCCTCGTTTCTGACTACAATATAGGGGGTATAAGGTCATTCAAGGACGCCACTTAAAATGTATGATACTATTTATTTAATATGCAGTAGACTATACAGCTTCTTTCTATACCAATTTTATTCAGTACCTCGTTCCTCATATCTAGCTCCTACATAGGGGGTGCTTTGGGGTTCAAACCAACCCTCCCAACACCGTCAAAAGTATTAAAAGGTTTTATAAAAAAACGATGGATCATTTCCTGCTTATAGTAACAGTTTTACTGTATCTAAAATATTTAGTCTAAATAAACGGACACAATTTATGTATCAAGGTCAAAAATAAATAATTATACCATATGTATACAGACGCGTCTTTGGCACTTCTGAAAAATACGTATAATTTGGTTTCTTCAAAAATACTTATTTTCATTGTTTCTATAGATTTCCATATTATACAGTACATAGATTTATATTATTTTCATTTTTAACTTTAAAATTGGACGAAACCAAATTCACAAAGGTTAAACATACTGTCGAAGTTGAACAAAAAATTCAAATATTTTCGTACATTTCTGATAACATAGTGAATGGTGCTTCGGACTCAATTAAATACTTTATAAATGATGTAAGTTTTGTAACTTAGATAAAATTGAAGAACCAGTATTTTTATAACAATACATAACTACTAACATGTATGTAAATGTTTAGCTTAAAATGTATACAATGATGTATGTCTGTGTAGCATTTCTATAGTTTATTAATCCGCCTAATACAAATAGTATTGAATTTAAAAATATATATATATATATTTATATGCTTTTATATTATACGAGCAATATATAATTAGATTAAATTATGATAATAATAAAACATACAGATTTAAAATAAAGTGTAACTGCACAATTTCCATTCTATTTGTTGAATAAATGTTGAAATAACTGAGTACAGCTAGCTTGTAGAATGCAAAAAGAGAGTTTAAACCCGTTAAATACTAAAAGCTTAATCACAAAGCAATTTTTTTTTAATTTTCTTGCTACGTTGGATTTTTTAAAAACAAATGACGATTAATTTGTGTATACTACTATGAACGTTTTCTATCAGAACATTATTAAAGAAGATATAGACAAATGCAGAAAAGGGAATTTTAAAATGTTAACATTAAGTTTAGTGAACTGGAAAGTGTGCGTTAAAACTGAATGAATTTATGAACATGTGGTGCAGAGTCCACCCTTACTAGTACTATATCACTAATATATATATATATACATTATATGAGTAATGTTTACCCTTTTACCTTCTACATTGAAACTAACCCGTCTGCCATCCTCTCCAGCTGGTGCATTAATTGCGGATGACACCGATGTCCTGTCACCAATTGGTTGAAGCGGTATCTTTGCACACGTTGCTTGTAGTACCGGACTAAAACTGACAGATCTCTGCAAATAAATGATGTTAAGTGTCAGCTCTGTGAATTATACGTAAGGCCTTTTAATAATATTTAAAACGATCAGAATACTTTCGATCAGTGATTAAACTCTTATGACAATATTGATGTCCGTCTGTAAGTGAATTTACAGTAGTTTATCAATTTAAGAAAATTGAATTTATAGAAAGTTCACGGTCATATATGCATAATAGAGATTGAAATTTCTTAGTAACTTTTATTTTAAAATAAATAACTGTACAATAATATTAAATTTATTTCACTCTTTTGTTAATGTCAAAACAACAATACCTTTTCTGCAATCAGGACTCTTTTGTTTTAATCTTTTTAAGAGTCGGGATAGAATTAATCTTAAACTAAAGAATGCGTATTGAGATATTTGTTTTTACGCGCGAGATAAGTATATAAGAAAACGTTGTCTTTCTATCTATGCTATTTTTTATTGCACATTTATATCTTTGACGAACTTTTCTGAAAGTATCCACCAAATTGAATAACTCTACGCCTTCGCAAAAGTTAACATTAATGTGATATTCGTCTCATCAGAGGGGGTTCATTTTCAGATTGCCGCCATTCAGTACACTTTTTACAAATAGGCCATACAACATCTCGCATATAAAAGTCCAATTTATAGTTAGCAATCTGTTGCATAGTTAACAGCGGATTGTCAAAGAAGAAAATAAGAGGATTGTTTTATCTGCAAATTAGCTACTCGTTACACCTCAGGGGATTAACAGAGGACAGCTAGGTAGTACAGTGACTGTGTCCTTCGTTCTTTATTTGTATTGCTTCTTTTCGTTTCATATTCCAGTGAAGCTTTATTTTGCATATCAATTATTTATATTACATTTTCAGTCATCTGTATATTTAAATCTAATTTATTTTTATGTTTTGGGGTAAAAACAGAATAATCATTGAATACTATAAATAATAGTGCAAGTGAAAAATCATTCCATAATATTGGCATTCTTTGGCCGGCAATATAGAATTAATTTTCCCATTTAAGTCAAATATAACAGGTACATTTTTAACGTTCCAAAAAATGTGTATATATTTTATACACATATTATATTTATTCGTTTTAATAGTTATTTACATTTTTAATAGATATATTATATATAATATATTAAATACTGAGAATTTGTATTTCGTGGATATCGTTACAGAAGAATATATTTAACATCAGGGAAGTAACTAAGGTTACATTTTCAATTAATGGAAACCATACGTTTGGCAAGATAAGTTGTCTAATCTTTAGCATGCGTACTTACACTCGTACTTACACTCTTACTTACACTCGCACTTACACTCGCACTTACACTCGCACTTACACTCGTACTTACACTCGCACTTACACTGGTACTTACACTGGTACTTACACTCGTACTTACACTCGTACTTACACTCGTACTTACACTCGCACTTACACTCGCACTTACACTCGCACTTACACTCGCACTTACACTCGTACTTACACTCGTACTTACACTCGTACTTACACTCGCACTTACACAAAATCACGCTTCTGGTTTTGGCCGTGACTTTTAAAAATAGTTGAGAACCAGTGGTGTATAAATAACATTGAAGCAAACAAATTTTACAGTAATTTCCCAAATCTGTTTGATCTAATATCAACCATAACATATTTATAGCCTTCTTCATTATATAGCCGAAAAGGTTACCCATTACTAATCAAATGGATTACCTACAAGTTTTTTTACAAGCACCAACAAATTTAGATAGAGAACAATATCATCTCTTGTTGATCGTGAATTCCTTTGAGCACTGACGTTCGTCACAAAATTGTTTGTTCCAATTTTACTTACGTTTTACATTAATTACCTTTTACAAGAATTTGAGATTAAAACGAATTTAACATCATTAATGATGATTAAAATGATACAATTAGTGTCATATATAGTAGAAACAAATACTTTTGACTCGTCATAATGATGTCATGGAAATTATTTCCCAACTGTATATTAAAACAAACTTGCTAGCACTAATAAGGTACGGTAAAATTAATATTTGCCTTGGTCTACGTTCATAATACTACTATTCTGATACTTCTATATCTACTGACACTGTTGTCATACATTACGAAGGCAGCCGTAAAACAATTAAAACACATATAGTTCCTACCTTTCTAGTAATGGGCATATCTTGCTGCATCGACATGCGTTCAGTGATAAGTGCTTTTTTTAATTCGATACATGACAGTCTTTTGTCCAAATTTGTCATCTTTTAGCTGTCTTTCATAAATCAATATTTTAATATATTCACTGTGTTTTTGTTATTAATTGAAAACTATATTTAATGAAATATGATTATAGGGTATTATACATGAAAAGATGTTTAAATTTTTAAATAGTTATGCATTTTTATATTTAATCAATATTTTATTTAATCTTATAGAATGAAGCCCAGTTCTAAACGAAAAATTCTGTTTTAGAATTTGTTTTACAAATATAGTTCTTTTAATATATTAATAATATACAATTGTATTTCTTCGCAATAAAGTACAATTTCCAAACATCTCATTATACTTTTAGATGAATTTCGGTCTGTCCACCGCTTCCCGTACCGTAGTGATTATTTGTAGTGTTTTCAAGTATATTTTGTAGAGGAGGATCTTTATTGATCATAATTATATTAATGAATTTTTTAATCTGATTTTTTATTGTGAGTAGGCCTAGTATAGATGTGGCGTAGCAGAAGACCACAACCCCATGCTTCGCAAGCATATACATATTATATTTGGTACAACTACAGAGTTGAAGATATTCAATTTAGTTTTGTGGTTAATACATGGAAGAATTTTTGAGAGACATTTTATAATAAAGTTAACTTTAATAACAAAAGAATCAAATTGTTTTGTCCATTTAGGCCTAAAGTGATTGGAGATTATAATGCCAAGATATTTTACTTTCTTTATTTTAGGAATATTTTTGTCGTTAATAAGGACATTTTCAGTAATTGTAGAATGAACAGCTGTATTATTACGTAGAAGGTTTTTAATTTGAAGTACTGTATTGAAAGCTGATGAGTAATCAAGAAATATAGCCATAATTATTGAACCAGTATTATTGTCAAGAGTACTGTAAATAAATGTTCATTGCTAAAACTAAAACATCAATAGTACTGTAATTCTTTTTATGTGCAAATTGGTGTAAATTTTCTTGTTTTTCTTGAACAATTTAAATTCTTTTTATAGCAATTTTGTCTAGGGATCTAGCTTGAATAGGTGTAACGGCACATTCACTTAGTAAATTATGCTGCAATTTTTAAAAATCCGAAATAAATGCAGTGTTTGTTCACATTTAGTTTTAACAAAATCAAGTGGCTAGAATATCAAAATTATTAACATAGAAAGAAACATTAAGATCAATAAATAAGAAAAATTTCGATTAATAAATACAAACTTGGATTATGAAAGTATGCATTATATTTATTAGTAATGAACTATATATGTTAAAACTTATGTTATTCTATGATGATCTGTAACAAATAAATTGAAAAAAAAATTAGGTTATTATTTAAATTCTTGTATTTTTACCTTATAATAATACAATTTTCTGCGAAAAGCAAGTCTTCCGACAAAAAATGAAATGTATTTATTGATTAAATATCAAATTGAGTAATTTGAATATTCTGTGACTATGGTTGATTGATTGATTGATTGATTGATTGATTGATTGACTGGTTGATTTATTTATATTATCAACTTTATGTATGACATATTAATCCAACTGTTATAGTGTAGTAGATATCCATTTAACAAGCAGTAATTTATTTTCAAATTTTAAATTAACGGCATCTAGGTTAAAATCATTTAATAGCAGGAGAAAAGCATTTAACAAAAGGAGAAAATCATTTAATAGCAGGAGAAATGCTAAAATAAAATTCTAAATATAATCTATAACGCTTGGATATAATAAAAATAACGTCTATTTTTAAAACATAAACATATTTCATAATATTTTAGTGTATATATATATACTTACTGGTACAATTGGTTCCATTCTCCTAAAATCCCACATAAAATGTGACGTGCAGGAATAACTTCCAACAGAGTTTATACATGCAACATTTGGGTCACATTTATGAGTACCATTTTAGCATTCATCAAAAAATACACATTTGCAATGCACTTTATTATATAAATTACTGAATTATTCTCATTAAGGCAATGTTGGATCTTGCGATACATATAAAATGTAGTATCATATAAACAAAATAAGGTTAGCAGGAAACATTCTAAAGTCACGTTTTCTAATTGTTTGTGATTGAATAATTGCATTTATGTGGCCTTCCAATTCCTCAACAACTTAATATGTCAAAGTTCAAGTGAAACTCTTCCATGATCAAACAACGTTCGCATACAGTTAAACTAAATCAGAAATAAATAGCTGATTTGGATTGCCAGAATGTATTGTCCCATTTTATTTGTTGGATAAATTTGGGAAAAATTGTTGCCTGTATGGTCGGCGTTAAGCGAACCACATACTAGATCGTCCCAACGCGACTCGTACATTAAACGTTTAATGTCTAAATACAGTCAGTTATCCTATATGCTTAAGTACTATTTCTACATTATGTACAGTTACCTTATTGCATTTCCAATTATAAATTACATTATAAAACTGATGTGTCTTATTCTGGTGCAGCCCCAGAAATTGATACAAGTACATGGCAATCTTGTACTTTTGCATTCTTCGAACTCTGGGTATTTGAATTTTTCAACATTTGATTTTCAAAATGATAATAATCTATTTTAAAATCATTGATTTTTTCCATATTTAATGTTACATAATTCTATTCTATAATATGTGATGTAAAATTACTAACATAGCATTACAACAGCAACAATAAAAAAGCTGTCAACTTTTTTTCTTATTTATAAATAATACAATTGATTTCAATTGTTAAATTAACAAATACAGGCATTTGGCTTTACCTTAGCTAATGCGTATACTTCATGTATACAAAGTATTGGGGCTTTAGTTTATGTAAGTATATACAATATTTCTGTACAGTATTCTGTTATATTTCTGATTATTGATTAATTGTTTTAATGTACACATTCTTGGAATTAATAACTTTTTTTATTCTCGCTAATTTCCATTGGTTATCTAAATAATACATCTATTTCACTAAATTGAAATACGTATTGAGAATATGTTTATGTCTGCAACACGTTTAATGCAGATTATCTATCAGTCATAGATGAAACCTTTTGTTTGTAACTATACAAAAATAAAATATGATCCTTTTATCTGAATTTATCCAGAAAAAGGTATCTTGAACATATTTCTAGTTCTGTTCGTACATTTCTTTTGCTAACATTTATTAAGATGTCCTCTAAATTGTATTGCTACATAAAATAATACAGTAGCATTATGTTTTTCGATATTGTATTTAAATATTTTGGAATTAAAGAAGGTCTAACAGCACCCTGTATTTTGGGGGTAAAACTATGGAAATATTATTTTATGGAAAATACATAAATATCAATTTTTGTCATAATATCAATGTCGAAAGCTAAAGCTAAAGTAATCTCTTAGCAAAATTTGACTATGAGCTATTTCCAACAAAATTATATTGTTAACTTATCTTTTTTTTTACAATATTAAACAATCATTTAAATAAGATTTTAGCTTTAATAAGCATATTGTTTATCACCATGCCACAAATCATGTTTATATCATTTGACCCCTGTTTGTAAATCATATAGCCTTGTACGTAAATATAAAAAAAATTAACAAATAAGAATGACGGTAGATATATAATATAAAAAAATAGACTAACTTTCCAACATATTTGTTCAACATAGATCCAATTCACTAATTTGAACAGTACTCTATTTTTCACTGAAACATTCATTCTGCAATGTCCCAACATTACACCGCAACCAATTCTCCCATCAGCCCAAGTGGTGAAGACTTCATACATTTCTTTCAAATACATAATTTTAAAGGTATTTGTGTGTTTATCTTTTGGCTTAACTTTACCTTATATTTATTATTTAAGTTGTCAACTTAAGCAGAATTATATTAGAAAAGTCAAGTTTATTAACCCTTTTTTTATGTATAACATTTTAACTTCTTATAAACAGTTAACTTTATTATTCAGTAACTGTGCAAACTATAAAACAATATCAAACTATTTGTAAATAATGATGTCTGTTTAGATCTCATTAATATTTAAAGAATTTGACACAGATTGATTGATAACTATATACGACAATTTGTTATCAATGTCTTAGAAAATTATAATGTTATTAAAGAAAGGTTAAGCTCTTTATTCTTTTTCGATTTCACTCGATTTTCTGTTAATTACATTTCTAAAATTGATATATACGGCCCAAAACTCCAAAAAACATGACTTGTTGATCAATGTTTTAAGTATTTATATATTTGTGTTTAATTTTTGAGTAAATTTGAAGGGTGTAAAAATACCGAGAACATATTAAAAAGTGTGTAATTATTTAAATTAAAAAAGTAATGAACTCTCACACCACGCGCAAAATTCAATATATAAATAGCGCCGAATTTAAATTAATTGTCCGCTTCAATTTAACGAGGTATTACTACTGATAATATTATTCCATATTGATTCTATAACTAAGGTAAGCATATTTTTTGATATTTAATATTGTAATATATTTTTTGTTCATTGTATTTGTATATATGTATATATATAATATTTTTTATTCTGCTTGCATTATTCATAGTTTAAAATAATACTTATAAGTATTTTTTATTATCAGCTAAAAGAGGTGTCAAATACCTATTTTAAAATGAACTCATCCACCTTAGTCTTGATTAAAATCTAATACCATTTTCATTTAATATTTGAATGCAGTAAATATATGTTACTCAATGTTAATATTTATTGTAACTCAATGTTAATATTCATTGTTACTCAAATAAATTATTTATTCTTTTAGATATATCTACCTGATACTATAAGCTATATCTAAAGTTACTAATATATACGTCAGCAACATCTAATACTAAAAGCAAACGAACATATTATTATTTAAAATACATATTTAATTGTTTGATTTAAAAATTGTAATTATTGTTAAGGTTATTTTGAACATTAAAACAATTGAACATGCTATTAAATTAGAAAATTTATTTACAGATATACTCATACAATCTTATTAGGACTAACACTTGGAAGATTTTGACTATTTATAAATGTAATTCAAGAAAACATTGATGTCAATTTTAGTCCTTTCGCATACATTCTATATGATTGATTTTTTTTTTACTTTCGTTAGAAAATAGATTACGTAGTCATATGGGCTATAGAAGGAACATACGCATAAAACAAATGGGGTATTAAAGAAAAAATAATTTAGCTACTTTGTACATTAAAACCATTTTTTACTATTGTAAAATCTGGAACATTTTGAAAGTATGTAAGTTTTTACAGTCTGAATGATAGAAAACATAGACGTAAAATGATACCAATGCTACGCACTACGTGTACAACAGGCTGATAGAGAACATTTTATATTAATCGATATTATTGATGTGTATTGATGGATATACAATAGAGGACATTGGATAGGTATTAATTGAAATAATATATTATTTTTATCTTCACAATGGATAACTTTTAAATGGTTGTAAATATTGTAAATCATGGAATGAGGAAAAGACGGAAGGAATATATAGTAATCAGAAAAAATGACTCCAAATAAGTTACAACAGCTAGCTTTTATATACCTACTATCTTTTTAACCATTTTTATCTGTTTCACTTTTAATTTACTCTTTCAAATTATTACTAGTTAGTGCTTAAAATATTTCGAACATGTTAGTAATTACTTTTATATATATATATATATCTAGAAGTGAAATATCTTGAACTAAATAAGCACATATTGTAGTAGATATATATAATAATTATTTATTTTTTTATAGACTTAACAATTTTTTGTTATTACGCATGTTTCATAAGCTGGCATAATTCCATGCACAAGTTAAATAAATATATGAAGTTTACAATTTCGGGATATAATATTTAGGTATGGTAGGTAAGTAACTATCTAAGTAAGTGTGTAATCTAGAAAGTAAATTAATTATTTTGTAAATATTAATATGTACAGCATAAGTATAGTTATATGCTTCATATTATTAAATAATAAATTTATTTCCACTTCAGGTAAAACACATGATTACCTCAATGAAGAAGAAGAATTAATGGAGCTATACTGAACTTTAATAAATATTATTATTGAATATAGCCATACGTTAATACGACGATGTGTGTTTAATTTTAATAAATGACAGATATTTTATAAGTTTGTGTTTTATTATATATATATGAAGGATTAATAGAAGAGCAGTAACATAAAATTTATCTAGTAAAGCAAAAACATATTTTAAAGTACTGTTTACAATAATTTATCAATAGTAAATATAGAATTACAGAGATACAAACCTTTGTTTGGTAAATATGACAATATAATATATGACCAACTAAGTAACAAACAGCTAAAATGAGTCTTCACTATATTTATGAATAAAATATGAGTAGAAGAAAAGGTAAGGTACTTTTGTAAGGATTTTATAAAAATTTAATTTACTGGTATAAATAATTATAGTAAAACTTTGATTATATACTTTATGGAAAGTATTTAAATATGAACAAATGTTGTACTTTTGAGAAATTCATATTTAATGTAATCATTTTGGTTAAGTCGCTACATAAAAACTAATATTATTAAATTGTTAATTTTATGCGACGTCATTAAAAAAATATATGTTAACGAAAATGCTATTCATAGATTGTTTTGTCCTTAGTTAGCATTTTTTGTCTTTTAGTAATGCATTATAATGTTAGTATACCAATCTTCAATTAAAAATAATCTTAATTGAAAAATGCAAAAAACATGGCACTTAATAATAACCTCAATAAATAATACATTCGATAATTCTCTCGATAAATGATTTTAAAGTTATTCTTAAAATGTTTGCAGGCTCCAATTTTGGCTATATATATATATATATATATTTATTTATTCATTCATTCATTGAACAACGCGAAATATATATTCATTTTAAAGTAGTGTAACTTTAAAAGTAATATATGTATATATATGGTATGCTGTAAAATATCATATGGGCCTACATCATAAAATAAAAACATACAAAATTGCATAGTAGTTAGTCTGAGCAATTTAGTTTAATCAAAATTAATTAATTTACCTAATACCTTTTAAGAAAATATTCTTATGTTAGTTTACATATCTACAATTAAATAGAGAGCAAATATTAAAATTGCCAAAACGGGAGACTTTATAATAACATCAATAAAAAATTTATATTAGAAAATCCTGTCGATAAATGATTTTAATTTATTTCTTAAAATATTTGCAGTCTCCAATTCAGTATTATAAATCGTTATATATGTTTTATATAATAATATAACATTAATAGTAATATATAAGGTGTGCTGAAAAATGTTATACCTATATTATATAATAAAAACATACGAGGAACACACTATAACGAATACAAGAAATTTTGTTTATCTAAAAATGTATTCAATCTCAGGGTACCTAAAATGGAGTACGTTCTCCATTTGCGCTTTTGTAAGTATGATTAAAACCAAATTAAAAACATGTTCTCGGTAAGTCGGAATAGTGCTAGCGCGAATTCTATTACCTTAAAGACAGTTTATCGCTTCAAAAATACACGTGTAGTAGTCTACTACTTTTAAGTAATACGAAGGCATTCATTTTTAATGTAATAACACCGTTTTATACAGGTTCTCTATTATAGGTTCTCCACCATCGGTGCACATGTGTATGTGTACCCTATATACACTGTTGCAACACATTAAAAAAGTAAATGAAAAATATATTAAATAAATAATAATTAGACATAAAACATTAAATAAAAAATTAAAATCAATACATTAAAATGTAATGCAATTCAATGAAATAGAAATATTGTTACAGTACATTGTATATTAATCAGTTATTGTCTAGAACAGAGAATTTTTACTGGTGGCCAGGTACGGTTTCTCTGGTGAAGGGCATTCGTAAGGCTCCCCTGGTACCCAGGACACTCGCTTTTTGCCGACCGGCTCAAATATGCTGTTCCACAGAGACAGCGCTGCTTGCGAATGACCAAGCTTGCTGAAGTGGAAGCAATCAGGAGCAAAGTAAGCCAGGTCAACACTCCCGTCCGACTTTCGCGGGATAATGGTGTCTTCAAAAAAGGGTTGCAGCACCACGGTGAAATTGTCGTGCGCATCGTACCGTCCACTGTTGACTAGGCCAACCAGTTCTGACTGGTACTGGTTGTTGAGGTCCTGGACGACTGTCGTATTCTTGGCGTAGGCGGCGCACTTGCAGTAGAAGTAGTGAAGGGTCTTGCAGGTGATGCCTATGCCGAGCTGCGGGACTAGGGCCACGTCTAACAGTGAGATTAGATTGACGAATACTCGGGGAACCTCGCGCTGCAGGTGGTCTAGAGCCACCTGGATCCTACCACGGTAGGCTTTCGCTGAGAGGACGTCCGGAGCCTTCTTGCAGTAGCCGCAGATATCGTTGTTTCCTATGAAGACACTGATCATCTGAAAAATAAATCAATAGCCTATATCGATTTGCATAGCTGTTTTGGTGATTGAGTATTGAAAATTATGCTTTGTAGCACTTTAAAAGATGACTATATAATTTGACATTTCTAGAAATATGTTATTATTTATTATCTAAGATACAATTAAGATGTTAAATATGATTTTTTATTGTTCAATTATTTAATTACTTAAGTTTGCGACAAATTTAACATATAACTATATAAAATCCATGTTTTTATCATCCTAGTAATTTATTTTAAATTTATACATTATTTTATTTACATTTATTTGTATAGTACTAACATTATAAAAGTGATCATGTTTTCAAACAATCCTATCAAATCAGATATCAAAGAATACCTTCCAATCATTTTGAAAGTCAACAAGCGGGTCATTCTTCATCCTATGAATCAACTGACTTATCTGCACATCAAGCGACAGACTCTTCGCCGCCGCGACAGCCTGATCAAGGTGCGCCGCCTTCGAGTCCACCCACCCGTTGCCCGTCGCATAGCCCACCAGGTGGGGATTGTAGAGTTTCAGGAGGTTGGGCAGGGAGGGATTGTCCCCGACATCCCCCTGACCCCCCACACTGAACACCCGGCCGCGATAGGAGGTGAGAATGCCTAGCACAGTGGTGGCCTCAGCTCCGGACCCGGCTGTCAGGGAGTCCCCCACGGCCCCGATCACTCCGATGTCGCCCGGGGTGAGTCGATGCACGGAGGTTGCCCAGCTGGCGGGCCGGAATGGTTGGCAGGAAAAGGTGGACGGTGTGACCTCTGGCTGCCCGTAGAAGCCTAATTGTTTCCGTTCCCGCTCCGCAATAGTCCAAAGAGGTTTGTTTTCATAGACAGCGGTGAGAGTGGCCAATCTCTGTCCTTCGGGAGTCATGTAGTCGAAGAATTGCATAGGTGAGCTCTTTTCGATAGATTCAATAAAATGATTTGCTTGGACCTCCTCGTCCTTTTCATTTCTTGCATTTGTGGTGCTGGTTAGGCATACTGCAATTAGGAAACAAAAAGTCACTTTTGTATAAATCATGGTTATCCCTAGCATATAACTATGTCTGTATCAAATATACCAAAGTGTGATCATGAAAAATCTGATTTTATGGATATAGCGTCGATATTAGCTTTTCACAAATAGCTGATATCTCAAGTGTTCTTCGTTGTATCATATGATATGCTAACATTAATAGTACTTCTGTGGATATATACACCTTAGCTGTATTACACCAATAATTGAGCATACATTGGATAACACCTGATTAGGTAAACTTTATGAATAGTGATCTTTGATTAATCTGAAGTACACTATCCTATGTGAAAATTAATTAAATGTATGCATCATTGTTATATTAATTATAATTTTCGTAGAATTTAAGTAACAATGATGTCATACGGTAAATTTAACAAGAAATTATATTTTTACTAATTATATATTAAAATAGCAGCTTATTAAGTAATTTAAATAATATAATATTATTTATATTAACAATCAAAGGCAAAGGCAGCTGAGGGTCCAGATGGTATCGCTTCCCGTTTTCTGAAAGAGTCAGGGGGGGTTGCCCGGAACTTTGTTCTGGAATGCTTCAACCTGTCTTGGCGAGAAGGGGTTCGCCTCAGTCCAGAAGAACTGCGGTTATTATACCCATTCTGAAGGATGGCAAACCAGCTGGGAAAGTCGACTCCTAATGACCGTTAAGCCTCACCTCATGTCTTGGCAAGGTGATGGAGCGGATGGTGGCAAACCGTTTCACGCACCTTGCTGAATCACTTGGCATGTGGCCGGAGGACCAGGCCGGGTTCCGTAGACTTGGGTCTGCTGAGAACCAGGTCATTATGATCTCCCAGTCCGTCAGCGATGGGTTCCAGAGCCGGCCAACGAAGTGGAGTGTTTTGGCACTACTTGATTTCTCGAAGGCATATGAACGCTTTGGCGTACGGACCTACTAGGCACCTTATTGAGCTCAGGAGTTTCTTTTCCCTTTTTTAAGTGGATTAGGGCTTCCTCACCCCGTGGCGGTGGCCTCGTATTTGCGGGCTTCGGCTTCTCTGACGGAGATTCTGCCTCAACCAACCGACCACAACCAAAATATCGTGTTTTTTAATAATTAATGTGTTTTAATATAGTAAATTTAAATGAATTCTACATAGATCAGAGATATGATATAATATGCAAAAAGTAGCCTGGAAATATATCATCCATCACACACCTAAAGGAGATAATATAACAAAATACAAGTTTTTCACTTTGAAGAAATATGAGAATACTTTCTGCAGTAAGAATAATATTGTTACTTAATATTAAATAAAGATGGATATAATAAAATTTAACGAGGATATCACAAATTTCCATTAATATTTAAATATTTCATTTAAAAATAATGCAAAATGATAGTTCTTTATCATAAAGATAATTTTGCATTAATTAAATGTTAATTTTTTATTTTACAATTTCTTAATCATCTATTAAAATCATAAATTGAAAGAAACGTGTTAAACATATCAAGCAGTCTTAAAAACTAGACACCTCTAATAAGATGTAATAAAATATACATTATTAAATTTTTTGCGATGCTTGAATTAATATTTTGAGCTAAATTTACTTGTGATTTTACCTACGTTTTTTGTAATTTCTTGGTGATAATTTTTATTTGTAATGTTATTTAATATGAAATTATATTAATAATGTCTAGGTAATTCCCAGGTAATATGTGCAAATAAATTAGAAATTTAGAAAATTGTCAATTGTAAACACAAGGTCATCATAACATTTACGATTAAATGGTGACTACACATTATAAACGCATAAAAATACATTATTAAGATGATAAACCCAACAAATTTAAACTTGAATTAAACAAATTATTTAAGGTTCAATTTACATTTACCGAGGAAGGCAATTAACGCAAATTTGCTGAATTGTCAATTTCAAACAAATAGCGTGTATACTGCATATATTTCATATAAAAATACGACAGTTGTCTTATTTTCTATTTTTAAGTACTGTTGTACTTTTATGATTGCCGTTATTGTTACACCTATTTTGAGTTCACTAGCACCAATGTCAATAGTACTTCATAGCATGCATGATAACAAATATTATTCACTTAATTTTAATCTGAAATGCGTCTCTAAGGTATAATATGACGTTTTAATATGAGTCATAAAAACAGGTACTAATTATTAACTAATACATTGACCTTCACTGAATATAACAACATCTGATGTACCTACTGCACTGTGGATGCCATATAAACCGACCTCCGGTATGATATCGTCGAAGATGTAGTTTAAGAAATGTAATGTTATGGTTTAATATAATATATATACGTATATAATATGATAGACGGATATTTTTTCAGTCGAATATTTTCTGACGTCACATTTATTAAATTGTCGCCTAAATTAATGTACAGAAAATACACCCTGTCCACCATTGTATTTGGCCAACAAAAGTGGATAAGTTCTACATTAGAATTCCACTCCCTGAGTTTAATTGAACATACAACTATAATATTTATCAATACACTGATAAGGCAAAATGTGGAAATTTAGACAATAAATCGCCCCCTATACTTAACGTTTTGTACACTCAAAACAGCATATTTTTCAGACCAACTTTCTGTATTTTTCAATAATTTTAAAATATAACTCTCCTGTGTTTTGAATAATTTCACTATATTTCCATACCGAACAGATATTAGAGAACATTTTAATATTTTGTTTTAACACTTTATAAAATTAAAATACAGAACATTAATTATTATACCTGACATATTTGAGGGGAGCAATTATCAGGTGACCAATTCTCAGGAAAACAAAAGGTTTGACGAAGTTTATTATTTATATCTGTCGTGATTATAAAATAGAAATTTGTTTTATATATTCATAATTTTAGAATTAAATAAATTCATTGCTTTATAGTTTCGAACAACATTTTCGTCATATAATTTGTCATAATTCGTCATATATTTTGGGTCATTATTTGGTTTAATATAGCCTATTTATATGTTTTTTAAAGAAAAGCTCAAATATTTACATTTAATATTAATATAGCATGTTATAGATATACTGTACCACAGTTGAGGAGATTTGACAAGAATTAACGATTGTTATCTGTCATCTTTGACTATATTTAGCCTATATATATATATATAGCACTGGAAACTATTTTTCACATAAAATATTGATAATCAGACTTAAAAACGAAATTAGCAAATTAAAACAAATGTATCTAATTGCTGCTTTTCTTTTTCAGCGGATATAATTATTCAATTGAAAAAGATGTCCATGAAAAAGGTAGCTAGCGGTAAATTTTGTTTAAATTTAAATTAACGAAAAATTTAATTCTACATTTTTATATACATTCTGTATGTTCTATGTGTGTCACTGTTTTCTTTTTAAATATTATTTAATCACAATGCATAATTCAGTATAAAATATGTTTAATTCTCAAAAATGAGAAACATTGTCACGCATAAAATGAGAAACATTGTCACGCATAAAATGAGAAACATTGTCACGCATAAAATGGGAAACATTGTCACACTTAAAATGAGAAACATTGTCACGCATAAAATCAGAAACATTGTCACGCATAAAATGGAAACATTGTCACACATAAAATGGGAAACATTGTCACACATAAAATGGGAAACATTGTCACACTTAAAATGAGAAACATTGTCACGCATAAAATGGAAACATTGTCACACATAAAATGGAAACATTGTAACACATAACATGTTTAGTTGGCCACTTTTTGGGGATAGAATTTCAAGACAAATTATATGCATACAAATTCTGAACACAATTAAAATGTTTGATTAATAACTTTACATATAATAAAAAAATCTCCTAATGAAAACAAAATATATATATTTATATACAAGTACAAACACATAGACATTAGTGCATGCATTCATGTAAAAATATGTTCTAACAATTCATACAAAATTAAATCACAGAAACTTGTTGAAAGATATCATGGCATATTAGGAGAATTCTTGGCCGTTGCCAAGTAGGGCCTCTCAGGAGTTGGACATTCATAAGGTTCTCCATTGACCCAGGACAACCGTTTCTTATCCACTGGTTCAAACATCGAGTTCCACAGTGAGAGAGCCGCCTGCATATGCCCCAGCTTGCTGAAATGGAAACAATCCGGGGCAAAGTAGTCCAGGTTAATACTCCCGTCCGATTTGCGAGGCAGCACCGTGTTCTGGAAGAAAGGCTGAATCACCACGGTGAAGTCATCGCTTGTGTCGTAACGACCAGAATGAACCAAATCGACTAGCTCCGCCTGATACTGATCGTTCATCTCCTGTATGGCTGTTGTGTTCTTTGCATACGCAGCACACTTGCACAGGAAATAGTGGAGGCCGCTGCAGGTGAAGCCAATGTTGAGCTGGGGCACCAGGGCCACGTCCATGAGGGAGACCAGATTGACGAACGCCCGGGGAACCTCCTTCTGCAGATGATCCAGAGCGGTTTGGATTCGCTGGCGATAGCCCTGTGGTGTGAGTACGCCCTTCTCCTTCTCACAGAAGTCGCAAATGTCATTATTACCCATGAAGACCGTGATCAACTAAAAACAAAACAAAAGAGTTACAACAAACCACTAATCATTAACAGAACACCCCCAGCTCCAAAAACTACAGTTAAACTGTATAGTAGTAAACTGTAGTCATTTTCGCAGTTATTATTATTTTTTAAACTATAGTTTTCAGAACTGCGGGCAGTTAATGCAGTTGAAAATAAAGATCTGTTATGATTATGACTGTTAATGCAACCACATGTCAATCGTATACCTACGAATATTTATATTTAATCTATTTAAACATTTTCAGTAAAAACAAATTCAAAATATTATATATCTAAATTTATTTAGACATTAATTGTGTTTAATAATTATTTACACAAAATTGTTAAACTTCTGAGTGTTCTAAAGCACTTTAGAAATGGTCGTACGTATTTTGTTATATATTTGTTTGTTCTTGACTGTATAAGGAGTTTTATTTTATCTACGAATTAGTTAATTGGTTAATTAGTTAATTAGTTAATTAGTTAATTAGTTAATTAGTTAATTGGTTAATTAGTTAATTAGTTAATTAGTTAATTAGTTAATTAGTTAATTACGAATTCGTTAACTGAAATACATACAACTTATGTATCAATACGTTCTCCATGCATTGTAAAGTTGTTCTGGCCAGAGATTAAAATGTTATACTTTATATTGCATACATAATTATAAACAGAACATTTCAACAATATACGTAAAAGGATAGAAGCGATGGATCACCTTCCAGTCATAATTGTAGTCGATCCTTGAATCCGCCTTCATTCTTGATATCAGAGCCGACACCTGTTCGTCCAAAGTGAGACTGTTTGCCCCCGGGACAGCCTGGTCCAATTGAGCCGCCTTCCCGGTGGCCTTCCCGTTGCCTGTTGCGGCCCCTATCAACCGTTTGTTGTACTGACGGAGAATATTGGGCAACGATGGCGTCTCGGCCAGGGTCTCCGCTCCCCCGATGCTGTAAACCAGGCCACGATACTGAATCAGGAGACCGATAACGGTTCGCGCATTAACACCGTTCCCGGCAGACAGGGAATCCCCGACTGCACCGACAACATAAATGTCACTCGGGGTTAATCTATGCACCGAAGTTGCTGACAAGTTGGACTTGAAAGGGACACAGGAAAAGGCATGTTGATTGGAGTGTGCATTGAGGTCTCTGTCCAGAAATCCAAGCTCCTTGTGTTCTTGGAGGACCCAGTTCCAAAGAGTTTTGTTGGCATAAATCGCGGATACAACGGCTTCCAGTTTGCCTTCTGGTGTCATTTCGTCAAAAAACTGGAGTTTATCGCTTTTCTCAACCGACGCTATAAATTCTTCTACGGTTGGTCTTTGATCTCCATACTGTTTTGGAAGTTGCCACGTTGAAACCTTGCAAATGGTTATCAGTATCAAAAGGAATGCAATTCGATTTCGTGCCATTTATTTTATTATCAAAACAGCGAAGTCAACAACAAAGAAGTGTGTAGTTGCAGCGCATAGTGAATTCAACTATATATAGTCATAAATTAATGTTATCTCGTAATGTCACATGATCATATGATCGCGATAAGTGGCATCCGATTAAAGTAAAAATGTTATCTTGTAATGTAATGCAAGAATGTTATGCATTTTAGTTACCAATCATGTACTTACTTTTTATAAATATAACATCTATATACAATTAGTTCCATAATTCACCAGCATGTCAATTCTTTTTAAGTCTGGCCATTATACTATAGAGACACTTACAGAAGACAAATGGATATCAGGTAATGATTCCAGTGTTACTAAAAACAAAACTGCCTATAATTCTACGGTTACTTATATAATCAATTACAATATACTAAGAACCCTGATTACTTACTTAATTGATAACATGTTATTATTACTATACTAGTCGATAACTTACCTAATGTATGATTGATATGTTCTATTCACCTCATTATTTTAAATGAAATTTTAAATATTGTATTAATTACATTTTAAGATTTTACTCAACTATAAATAATTATTGTAATTTAACTTGAAAAGATTTATTTGTTATTAATAAAAATGTTTTACTAAATAAAAAATTGCATCTATAACCACAACCCGTTTATCGAAATACAGGGTTAGTTATAATTCTTACATAGTTGAAATCTGTTGCGTTTGTGTATAGCGATTAACAAATATTTATCTTATTGCTTGAAAACATACTATAGCCAAGTATTATACACTCGTTCTGTTATATTCCA